>JAPYYT010000063.1:0-101982 GCA_030522565.1 Ceratosolen corneri | reverse complement strand
GCGCACGAGGCCGTGGTCGAGCCGTGGAAAAGCCTAGAGTGGAAAATGCCGGTGTCGGGCGAGAAGCGCACGAGAAGCGCAGCCCTAAGGAAAAGCGGCGCTGTGCTCGAGCCGGGACACCCAGGATTATGCGAGCGGGGTGGGGCGGGGGGGGAGGAAGCCGGGGTTGAGAGGATGCCGGTAGCATGTGTGCGCGCGCCGCCGTCGTCGGGCGCGTAGAATAAAAACGCGCGAGCGAGAAACGGCTGCCTTCGCGCAATTGCGCTCAATTGGCGGCGATTGGCATCAATTGACGGGGGGGGAGCTTAACTCGCTCAATTGGTGGCGAGCCGCGAGACGCGACGCGCGCGCGCGCGCTCACACACTGGCCGCCCTCTGCCCGTGTGCGCGCGTGTGCGTGCGACGCCATCGCCGTGGAATTCCAGAAGGAGGGACGCGGTCGTTTTCCTCGGGCTAGCGCGCGTCTTCGCCTTTTTGCGGATACTTTGGAGCCCGGGATGGCTTGGTCGATGTCGGCTTGGGGTCGGCGAGGCGAGTGGGCCGCGATTTTCGCGTTATAACCAAAATTTGCCCTCTGAATTGCGAGCCCCTCGACTGCAAAACAGCCGCCCCACGAGGCTTTTAATTATAGCACAGTGTGCTTGACGAGGATTTTTTAACGCAGCTTTAGGAGACGACGAATCCTCTGCTCAATAATGTTCGTCTTGTGTTGTCGAGGCTTTGTTGAAATGGCTTTGGTATCGAAAGATTATACCATTTTATGAGGCTGCGCTTGATGAAGGATTTTTTCTCTCGTCAAACATTACGATCGCTTATCCGGTTTCACGAATATACGTGTCGTCGTATCGTGCGTGCACGAGAAAATATCGAATAAACAACGGTCATTGTTGTAGAGTAATGTAAAAATTTCTGTGAAGGCAATTAAATGCCGTTTTTCGTGTTTTATGAATCGCTCGCTCGTGAGTAATTTAAGCGCTTGCTGGTTAACATTTTTATTCGCTCGTTTTTATTTCTGTTTTTATATAAGAATTCCATACGCAATGGAGTGGAAACATAACCTAATATTAAATATTGTTCTAATAGGCAGGATTTTATTTCTGGCATTTTGCAAGAGCATCAGCAAAAATAGATTTCTCAGTATTTCATTGTAATTGTGAAAATTGCGATAATTCCGAATATTTTGATGTGCGATATATAGCACAGTAAATTTTTAAGATTTCGCAAGATTCATACACACACACACACACACACATGCATATATATATATATACATATATATATATATCTTAATGAATAATAAATCAGAAAATGCTTTTAAAACGATTTTCTCAAGTATTATTGGATAAATTGAATTAATTATCAAAATTTTTTAATGCTCTTAAATCTTTCGTAACTTATTGCAATTTAACTGGCATCCACACTGGCATTTATACGTATCAATGAATTGTGGATAATTTTTAATTCATAGATTAGTCTTCGAAAAGCTTTCTTTTCTATATTTATTAACATATTGTATTAACGGATTCAATCAGCATATTAAAATGCTATTTTTTTTTTCCTCGTAATTTCCTCATCTCTATCAAGCACGAGTTTTAAAAAAATTTACCATTTAAACGACAGACTTGTTTACACTTTTAAACAATTATTTTAATCCACAAATATCTAAATTTATAATAATGTTTTAATTGTTGTAGTCTAAAAGTTTTACTAAGAAACGATAGTGCTTTGAAGTTCTAATCCTCTTACATATTATATTGTCCGATTATTCATGGACAGCAAATACCGTAGATTAATTATTGAAAATTGCGTGTGAAATTGTACCATCTTCTACGTCATAGTATACGCTTAGTGACGTCACAATCTATTTTCTATAGCTACACTTGTATAGCTACTAAAAGCTAAAGTAGAATAACGAAAAGTAGAATTAAATTTTAATGTGGAGCAAACAAAAAGTTATTCATTATTATCGATCAATTGAACTTCTTTAAATGTGTGCTTTAGAAGAGATATTTTTTAATGTTTTCCTTTAGATTAGTATTTTTATAGTCATATACAGAGGAATATCTCAATAAAATAATATTTTAGATGAATAAGCAAATTAACTTGATAAGTAGGTGAATCAACTTAAATAAATAGCTGTAATAATATACTTAAAGTTTTTGGATTATCGTTCTTTTCATTCTAATTTTACAATTTGCAACTATCAAGTCTTATAAATCATAAGTTATTTTTTATATTCGCTTTAACAAGATTGGGAAATAAATTTCTTTTTGTAGATATATTATCCAGATTTATAATTTTATGTTCAAGCTAATCATATAAAATAGATTTTTTATTAAAATATTTTTTTTTTTATCACGAATAAGTTAATAATTACTTAGATATAGAGCGCATCTTATGTTATTTAAAATCAGGATTTAAATAATTTGAAACGCTTCGCAAATTTTTGTATTAAAAAGTCTATAAAATTTAAAACTATCTGATAAAGTTGACTAAATTTACTTCTTAAAAGTCATAGTTTCTTTAACTTATTTATTCTAATGAATCCCCTGTAATATATGCATTTTTTAAAGCATAATATTTTCTTGTGCTATTAATGTGTTCAAAATGTTAAGTTCGGGTATATGCAATTGTCGCCAAATTTGTTCTAACGTCACATATTCGAACGCAACCTTACATTTTTCTTTATTTCACTTGACTTTTCTATTTAATCGGTCGACCGAAAGACATTTTCAAAATATTTAAACAACAATCAAACTCATATTTGAATTGTAGTTCCATAATTGTAAATGACGTTATAATTAGACAATAATATATTACAAGAATAAGGAAAGGTATTTGTTGTACAGTCTCAAGGAATATTTTTCTTTTCAAATAATTATTTGAAGATTATTTCGCCATCAATTCTATGGAGCAAGTCAAGATTTTTGAAAAATTAAGATTTCATTGCTATATACGTCCTGTTGAGGGAATTGTATGTCCTTTGAAGGAAATCGGAAAAATTGGATACCAATCTCTTATGTGTATGGGATATATTTCAAAATGGCTGATTGCCATTATCGACAGATTCAATTATCTACGGAATATTGTTTCATATGATCAATTGTTTCTCTATTTTTATATAAGTATTTTAAATTTTAATTTTTCTTTTTGTGCATTTTCTTCATACACATACAATTTTAATGACAATTTTGAATTTACCTATATATTAGAACAGTATTTTTTCCCCCTTTTTATTATTAAATTAAATATATTGAAATTACATATTTGCAGGCTTAGAATTTTTGTTGGTTATTAAATGCGAGGCCTTAATACTCAAGTCAAATTTGTCAAATATTACAAGTGCAAGTACTTAATATAAGTACAAATAATTATCGTAATACGAAATCTGAATTATATTTTCAAAATATCGGCAATTTGCTTAAATAATTTAAAGTATGGAATTAATTTTGTTTGTAAAAATTTGTGTAAATTAATATTTGAGTACGAAACTGCGAGGCAAATACATTAAAGGCAGATTTATAGCTTTGCTTAAAGTTTCACTTTCCGAAATGAAAAAATGGCTATTTCTTAATAGGTAACCATTGACTTTTTTCATTTCTCTAACGCTGTTCGTTAAGTTTCAGCGTGAGATCTCAGCCACATCATTTATATTCATTGTGGCTAGTAAGTTTCATCGAATTAAAGTCGTTTTCAGTCCTTAAAAAAGCTAGTAGGGCTTTGAAGAAAGTCAACACTGCCATGCCTCGAAAGTCCAGTGGATAAAAACCGATTTTACATACCATTAGACATTGGGCCTATTAAGCTTCTGTAGGTATAGCTTATATTGCGAAATATATCATTGCCAATGGAATCGAGTGGGAGGGGGAGGATAATTTAAGACAGTTCTCATTCTAAAAGTGATCTTGAGATTTCTGCGATGCGCTTAAGCTATTGCGTACGGCGGAATGAAAAGGCTTATCCGATCGGCATTAATGTCAGCTCATACGAACAATTATTGGCATTGAGGAGCGTTATATTATTAAGTCCATTTGCGATCACAGAGAACGTAAAGTGTAGATTATATTAGGATAACGAATGTCAAAATCGAATAACTAGGAAACGTGTCATTAGGCAGAATAAGAATTCTTTTGTTAATTAATTTATTCGTGTGCCATTTTTTACCATCGAATTTCATTCTTATCGTCGCGGCCGTAAATATCATCGCGCGTACACGTCATCGTGATATTTTAATTTGAATATTTGTTTGGGAAACTGCGCAGTCCAATGAATGGTGAGTTCCATTTCACCGGATGTTTAATATCCAAATCTTTGTAATTATATTATCGCGCGTATCGCAATAGCTGAATTTCAATCTTCCCCAATAATAATCCGGCTTTTGCCCTCAAATTGCTCCTAATTTCCAGTCTGAAATGCTTCGTGAGAACTACACATCCATCGTGCTTTGAGAGATCTTGAATCTAGTCGCTCATTTCATGCTTATAAAATCAAGCTTAACTTTTCGTTTGGGTACTTTAAGCTCGTTGCCAAATAGTTGCTGAATCAACAGATTTGCTCCAGTGAAATTGGCAAAATTCGCTTTCGGTGGGTGGAGAGCCGGTTGTGGGGATCGTGGTGCATTTGATCCAAAAGAACGAATGAAATTGATATGCAAAGAACGATCGATAAGTCATCGAGCGACGTATGGAATGTTGGGTGTTATAACACTAATTGTATAACTGTATTCGATTAGATGATAAGGTGGAATGTCGGCGAAGCGAATGATTTTAGAATTTCAAGACAAGCGAACAAGTGTAAGGAGAGTTTAGCAACCAAAGTGGCTCTAGGGGAATGAAAATCCAAACTCGTGTGCCAAGTGCCAAGTGTTGAGAAAACTCGATTATTACTGTAGTAAGCTTGGTAGTAATGTAAATGTTATTGCAAGCGTTTCCCAAAGTTGTCATAGATGGCACTTGACACGTGTCGTCTCAAGTAACTCGACTAAGCATGAATCTAGGATTTATCCGCTCACGTGCATTCGTTTTATCGAGTGATTTCAAAGAGATGAAAAGTCTTCTTTTAATTCCCGAATGTCTGACATAAAATGCAAAAGTAAATTCACTTTTACGTTTGATCATCTTTATTGAGTTTTAAAGCTAAGTAATTAATAAGTAGCTTATTGGTGCTTGGAAGGGCATTGTTTTTCAGATACTTTGGCCACTTGTACAAAAGCACTTTTGTCCCATTAGTTTGTATTTCCCATTATATTGTATGTCCCATTAGTTTTAACCCATTTGTTTGGTAAATAATTTTCAAATTAATGTAACCGCGCTTGCGATACATGTAATATATTTTTCATATTAAAGACACTATTGAGAGGTGCTAATTAAGAAATTGATTGGAAGCGGGTAACGCACGCCGGATTCCAAAAGCTAAGCAAAATGTCGTCATTGTCAACGGGACATCGATAATTGAGACCAGTAAAGTTCAATCAAAGGTTTCGTAGAGCATATTGTACAAAAGTGACGTGGATCGTTAAATTATTGTATGGTAAAATCCTACGCTTCGAAGCACAGGCAAACAGCCGCGCTCAATAATAATCGACGAATGCAATTTGAATTTAAATTGCTATCCGATTTGCCTCGATACGAACGACTCAACTGCAAACGGGAATTCGATAAAAACAACAACAACAACAACAAAGAAACCCATTTAACAAGTGTATACAAACAAGAATAGAATCGCGAATCCTAATGTAATTCAACTTGCCGGCCAAAGTAGCAGTGCCCACATATTGCCACAGCTACTCTTCTCAATGTCTTGGCGATGCTTTCCCTGGTTAATAAAAGGCAAAAGGCAAAGAGTAGGGGCTCTTCGACGAGACGAGTGCCTATCGAATACAGAAATGTAATCAACAGGTTGCAAATGAAATTGTAAATTGTAAATGCAACCCAATGGGGACAAAATCGCGAGTTGGTGGAGGGCTTTAGCTCGGCGTCTTACGCTCTCCTCCCACGACCAATAAATATCCTTCAAAATTTTCCTGCCGACTTACCGAGTACTTCCACGCGCCTCAGCGCTCGAGCGCACTTGGTTACACAACTCTACGTAGCCAATGCCATAATGAACGAGCTCGTGAGAGGAAGGGCGGCTAAAGTTCGCCGGCCAAAGCTGCCCGCTCGCCACGGAAAATATATAAACAGAGCCTCGCTCTTAGCCCGCGCAGCAAACGGAAAGGGTAAAAGTGCGGCGAGGCCAGCTAATGGCGACCGCACCACGAGCCTCCCGTCCCCCCATTGGCTGAGCGGGCGCTCGGGGCGGGGCCTCGAGCCTCGCTTCAAAGCCTCCGAGTCCCCCACCCCGGGACCGTGCGTATAGCGCACGTGCGCCCGTAATTATTTCCCGACGTTTAACAACGCGGGCTTCCTCGGCTCTCAGGCTTCCTTGGCGACGACTCGACCCGCGGACGAGCATTGGCCGAGGCGGACCGAGCGCCCTCGCTTCGCCCGCGCCACTTTCCCCCGGCTCACGGCAATTTTGGGAAAGACGAGGGCGAGCGCCCTCGCCACATTCCCCAGTGCATAGCAAGCATCGATGGACCTTGGGCGTCGATTTTTATGATGGGATTAGCCGACGTCGTCGCCTCTTTGGCCAAAAATCGCCGAGTCCGGAAGCGATTGGGAAAAGTGCGGCCTCTCGCCCCGGTAGAGGACGATGGCTCTAAGCAGTCGGTCACTGTATCGGCCGCCCCCGGTTACCGCGTTCTAGCCTGACAGCGGCCACTTGAATTGAAGGGGGTGGGGTGGGGTGGCGGGTGGGGGGTTAGTGGAGAGGAGAGGAGGGACCTCGGAGGAGAGCGGATGTAAGGCCTATGTCGGGTGCGAGGTAGGTAAATGGGAGGGTGATGAGGGAGGGTGGGAGCCGAGGAGAGTCTCGGATTCGCGGTGCCGGCGACACAAGAACTTTCACCACTTGGCGCGGAACTGGCGTGCGGGCAAAGAGGCGGAGGAGGCGAGGCAGCGGAGGAGAGCCGCGCACTGGGGGATGAAGTTTCGGTGCAGGAGCCGCGCCGATAACTGCAGCTCCGGCATCGGCGGGCCTTCGCTTATATCTCCGTTCCTCTCTATCTCTCTTGCTCTCGCGCTCGCTCTCGCTCTCTTGCCGGGCTAATAACCAAGCCCAGTAATGTGATATGATTAGCTTAGTTGAGTTCAGTTTAGTTCGTATTCGTTCAATTTAGTGGTTCGCCGGCAAAATCACGTCCAGTTAAAAGCTATTTAGCCCGAGCAGACGCAGCGTCGCTCGCCTGCGCTCCTGGACTCTTCCCGTCTTCGCCGACGAGTCGGCGCCCGCAACGGACGGCCACGTCCTTCCCCCATTACCTGCTGCCTCCCAGGCACTCGACTTTACGTAAGCTGAGCGACAGGTTTTCCGGGGCCAGCGGATCTCGCGATCGCGCGCCCTTGCCGATCTAGTCGAGCCTTGTCCAGCTCGTGTGCGTCGCTTGTCGCAAGTCGCCAGGTTAGGAGTCGGTGCACTCGCGCTGCGACGGATAGCTGATTTTGGGAGGATGGGAGGAAGCTGATTACGCTTGCATTTATGCTTGACATGTTAATAGGCCATGAGTCGCGGAGGGACAGGGATTTTAAATTTACGTTTGCTTGGCGCAGACAAAACTTTGCTCGCTCTTGGTATGGAGAGCGGCTGAGCGAGTGCCGAGGGATTTGGATTGGCTCCCGAGGAATTTGCCACTGAAATTGTTAACGATGCTCATCGGCAACCAGTAGCCCCGGAATAGTGAACAAGTCTCGATAAAGACTCGCTAGAAATATCACTCGGGAGGTGCATTGAATTTGTGGATTGTTTGCTGCAAAGGTAGCCGTCGCTTGGAAGAGGGCCTCGGGCAATTTGATATTTTCACTTTTACTTTGCCCTGGACTTTTAAGTTTCCCTCGCATTGCTAGGAATTTAGAGTCGTGCGAGTAGAGGGATATTCGAGGACAAAGTTCATGCGCAATGCTCCTTGCCACGCACCGATGATCCTCCTTGTGCTTTTTATGGGTTTTAATGGGGAAAATCGATCTATTTAGGCTTCGGCGCGTGGCCTCTCTTTACGTGTAGTAGTCCTCTGGAATTGCAGGCACTGCTTTCGAATGATCGAGCCTCTCGGTGCTTTACAAGCTTATGTCCATCATAAATACTAAGCACAATAATTATTCGAGGATGCGCGAGTGCGCGCGCCATTAACTATTTGCATATAAACATTACGCCTCGGGCAAACACATTTTCAGCTTAATTAATCTCAAGTGTCTGTCCGTTTTAAATAAGGACGGCATCGAGTAAAAGCTCGGGCAACCTCTACTCCAAAGCACCGACGATCTCTTTGTAAATTACTAGAGCAATACAAGCCATCTTATGCAATGTCGCCGCTCTCGAACACCATTACTATCACTAGAATTGGCAACACTGTCGATCGGCCTATAATTCGCGAGATCCTACACACACACATATATATATATATATATATATATATATATATATATATATATATATGTAGATACGCATACGTAAATCTAATCAGCGGCCTCGTACTCCATTTCAAAAGATTTGTGTATCAAGTGCGAACGATTAGCCTATCGCGTTATTCCCACTCATAACTATCAATAAATAATAAGGCGGAATCCCTTCGGATCTTGGCTTATAGCATTTTAAAGGGCGCAGCTTGTCTTTATCTTCTAGCGTTCGTTGACGACAAGCGCCATCGAGCCGACGAAATATAACATTTTTATTTGAATCGCGCAGCCGACAATCGCTCAAGCCGCTCCAAGCAAACGCATTTCTTTCATACATTAGACACTTAAGCCGCAGGAATACAACGGCGTACGCCACAGTTGCACGAGTCCATAATTAAATCAAGACTTTGTCGATTTACAAGTAAACGCATTCGTATTAATAGCGCGGTGCTGCTGGACCTCGAGCGTTGCTATCTCATTCCATCCAAACGCTCTCTGTCCACGGCATAAAGTCTTGGCGATTGCGAGCGATTCGGCAACACCAACACGAATTAAAACCATCCCAATGAGATATTGTCTCGTGGGATAAGTGTCGGCGCTCCCCACAAAGCCCACGTGCACCCACACATTCAGCACGACAGCAGGAAAGTCCCCAATGTTTCACGTTTTAATAAGGCCGACTTTGAAGAGTGGAGGTTACGTGGAGCCGCCTTTTCACATGCTGGTGGATTACAGCCGTCTCTACTCCTCGGCCCAGCTTTTTCTCTCTCTCTCTCTCACTCTCTCACACTCTCTCTCTCGAGAGAGAGAGAGAAGACATGTGAAAACATATCCGCGGGTCCCGACGACTTCACTCGACTCGTGCCTACCTACGGGCCTCGGCATTATGAGGGTGGGTTTTGTCGTGGTCGTGGGAGAGCCGCGGGTCGATCGACCTTCCGATTTCTCTCTCACACCCACTACTTGCCGTTCGTCCCATTATACGTCGACTCGAGTCCCGTGGATGAATAGGGCTCGCGTGATTATTCGGGGCCAGCGAAGGGATTGCCTTCCGACCCCTCCTCCCTTCAATTATACGCATTAATTTATCGGGTCGATAGTCAGCCGACTCGTCATAATTACATTCGTATTATGTGCCTGTGTGCGCCCGCGTCTGTGTTTACCGAAGCTCGCTGACGCTCTTTTCACATTCCGTTCAATTGCACTTACACGACGTTTTCAAGTTTCGAATAATCATCGGCCTCAACGACTCCTATAAAAGCTCCTTAATTCCAATGTTCCATACCTAAGGATTCTAATTATTTATGCCTAATTTTAATAACACGGCACTAATGAGCATTCGTATTGAACAGCTCTTGTCTTTCGTTGAAAAAAGAAATAAAAAAGAAAATTGCATATTTTTAGACTGTTAACTTTACGTTTGACGCTTGAAAACGTAGCTAATGTAGATGGCAAAAGAATTTTGTCTAAGCATAAACTATTTGCTTCATTGCTCATAGCATGGCAAACTTAAAGGAAATGAAGCCAATATTCAATCAACGCAAGTAAGAAACTTTGAAATCTGAAGCTACAGTCAAAGTTATTAAAGTGGTCAAAACAACGACAGACATTTATATGTTTAAAATGGTATTGACAATTTATTATTTAAGAATTGCGCCGAATCCGCTACAATATGTCGTTTGTTTTTTGCTTCTTTACACTCGCTAGCAGTGTCTCTCTCTCTCTTTCTCTGTCTCTCTCACCTCCTTCCGTTTAGCCAACCCTTTAAAGCAGCTTATAAAAAAAATCCCGAGCAATATTTCGATTTATCTATCTAGGTAATAAAAGAAGAAAGCTCGTCTCTCTCTCTCTCTCTTTAACTGGATACGAAAGAACAAGAGTTTGCCGCTTTAAAGTCCTCGTGGTGTCTCATCCGATCGCGTGCGACACATGCCAAAGTTGCACTGGACGACTTATTCACTCTTCCCTCGACCTCGTCAGCGCCCGTCGACCTAATTCACTTCGTTCAGCCATTTGGCCGATTTTCTTAACTGCCGATCGGTGCGAGAGAGACGTTATTGCCTGCGCTCACCAGACTCATGGGAATATTAATTTTCGAACTTTCGACCGTCGATGAAACAATGAAGGGAGACATTCCAATTAACTCGCTCGAACGAATCAACAACTCCGATCATGCAGTCTTATCACATCCTCGCATCTCCCTACTTTCAACGGCATTCCCGAGCTTTTACTGGAGCTTATCCCACACTCCATTCACTCTATTTTCATTATTCTGCCTTCTTTCGAACGTATTTCACTGCAATGGAAATTATAGAGCGCTCAATTTATAAGCACCAAATGAAGATTTCAAGCGCCGGATTGAAATTGCCGAGATTAAATAACGTCGCTCTCAAAGCTAATTATACCCCTTATTTGCTCGATAAAATTAAAAATTAGATATCGTTTGATAATTTTCCCAATCGGGAGTCCGACAAGTAATTTTATCATTAAAGAGCAATATTTACGCATTAAGAACATATTTGTTTCAATAATCCTCGATGATTATTGCACTTGTGTATGTCACGAAAAGAAGTCTGGCGAACGCGACTTTAATGAAATGACGTGTTTACGTAACGGGACAACAATTCGAATAATTGCCGATTCTTGGGCTTCGTTCAAGCAAATAGACGAATAAATAATTTTACATTCACATGGTCCAAATGCCATTCGCTTTCAATAAACAAACTAATCCGTCGTGGAGCAAGTACCGCTAAACGTGCATATCATTAAGCTCATACGTACTCTTACATAATTCATCGCACATTACTCACGTCGGATATTTGAGACTCAACGAGGAACATTTTCTCTTTATATAACCCTCTGCAAGTAAGCCGTGACGCACACATGCGACAATTGTCTTTTAAATTCTTCCGAATAAGCCTAATATTTAGGACGATGTACCTATACCGTCTCCTCACTACATTCTCACTCTTCGTGATCGCCTCTCCGAACTCAACCACGGCCATAAGTACTCCAATACATTTCAATTAAAACAAAAACATTGCACCCCTTACATTGGCTATCCAACCGTAATGAAAATCCAAATCTAAAGCTTTCTCACTCGCCCGCCTTTCTACCCCAATAACCCAGAGAACGCACATCTCCATCACATCTTATCCCATCGCAAACTTATCGGCCGATCGCAGCAGCCTGCCAATGACACGCAGTTTCCTAATTAATAGCGCCAAATCATCATTGTTCCTCGCGATCTCCTCAGCCTGGCCGAAAGGCGGGAATCGCCGCTTCGGCAAACTTAGCCGGCCAAGTGGGGCGATCAGTCGTAAGCGAAAATCGAGTTGGCTCGCGACTGGAGCGGCCGGCTGCTCGGGAGGAGAGGCCTGATGAAGGTCTGATGAAGGCCATCGCCGAAGGAAAGATGAACCCACGGCGGAAGGAAGCTGCGAGCCCGAGACGCCGGAGCAGCCGAATCGTGAAAGCTCCGAGTTGGCGGCCCGTTGAGTCGCTCGACGCCTCCTCACCTGCCTCCCCGCACTCGGCCTCCTCCCGGCACTCCCGCTAATTAGCCCGATGAAATTAGCCGTTAATACGCGCGTGTGCGCGCACACGCATAGAATGGGGGTAGTTTGATTGGGCCAATTCGAGGCAATTCCTGGCGATTGCCGGTTTCATTGAGCCCGCGCTCGGCGAGCTCGTGACGGCCAGAGACTCAGTGCCACGCCACCGGCCAACCGACGTGGACCAACGCGGCCTTTTCCCGAGCGAAATGAAAAAAGCGGGGACGGCGGTGGGTGGCGGACCTGCCCCGACAGTTCGCGGATGAGCCGCGGCGGGCGACAAAATGGCGGGGGAGCGGCTGCCGATGGGGGGTTCGCCGGCCGAGGGGAGCCTCGAGTAGCCGCAGAGGTCAGTCAGGGTAGCGGATCCCAGTAATTCGTTTGGATGAGCTGGGGCACGGGGCGCCGTTACGGCCTCTTCGATGATGCCCTCGCCTTCTTAGACGAGGGTCACCCTGGTGCTGTGTGAAAGTGTTGGGAGCGGAGCTTCGGCTATTTGAAATGGGCGGCTCGTGTCGCACGTCAGCTGCGAGTGGCAAAGAGGTCAGTTTTGCAGTGCGTAACCTGGTGAACTACGAGACTGATTTTGGAGTTAATAGTGACTCGCTGCAGGCCGGCACGGAATATGCTACTGGCATCGCAAACGCCAAACACTTTAACCGAGACGATACTCATGTCTGAGCTGCACCTAACGGACAATGCATCTTTCCGGCATTGCTGCTCTTTAGCTCCACGGCAGATCCCATTCGTCTACATACACATACGCATGCATATACGCACGCACCCACACGCACACGTGTGTATGTGCGTGCGTCAGCGTGCGCGTGCGTGTGTGTAAGCAAACGCGGCGAAGCTCATTCGTTCTTTCATCTTGTTTTTAATATTCGTGTCGGATTGCTTTGTAGAGGTACGATTTTCTCCATTAAGAAAAAAATAACCGATTGGATTAACTTGGCTGCGAATTTACTGCAGTCGCTCCTCGCTATACAAGGATTCGCGTAGAGTTTTAACAGGCCGTTTACCGTCGACGGTACTCGGTTGAGGTTTTCAAGCCGAAAGCCGAAGCCTTCCAAAGCCACAATTCGTTACAATGTTTTTACAAAGTTCGTTGTAACGTGAGCGACATCGATGGAATTGGCTTTGTTTAACAATCACGAACTTTAAGAACGAGATGAGACTTTTTTGAAAGCTTGCGCATTGTAGAAAATGTCTTCGCCGTCTCTTTTCATTATTCTTAAGCGATTTAGATGCATTATTATCTAGGTGTATGCTAATTTGCATTTGTCATGTCTATATTAATAACGACCCTTATTTGCATTTGAATATTGTAATTATTTAGTGAAAAATATTTCTCCACGAATAACTAAATGTTGACAAAGTTCAATTTAATATAACAAAATGTGCGAATACATAATGCAGAGTTGCTAATTAGTTCAATTGTAAATATTAAAAATGTTTTTAAGATTTCGTTATTTTCATCAATTATTATTATAATATTACGTGTCCTTCAGTTCAAGTTCAATTACTTATAATTCGCAAAAACTTGATAGAAATAATATTTTACATTGAAGATATAATGAATTTGCTTAAAATTCTTTTAATAAATTATGTACGGCTAAAGCACTTGATAATTCTCGAAAGCTTGATGAATTCTGTAGGTATTGAAGTAATAAAAATGTAATATTGATGGAACAATATGGATACTATGATATCTGTATAATAGTTTCGTACATAAAAAATTTGGGATACATAAAGTGCTGTAACTGTTACATGAAGTGTAAATATACTTGTATGATAATTGTTCTCTAAAATGTAGTTCGTAAAATTTTGCATTAGTAACCTTTTTCCGACTAAATAAAGATACAGATTTAATTACAAATACGCAATTATTTATTTCATACTCTACTTCTGTACCCATTTTATTCTATTGACCACCAGCTCACAGATATTATACAACATCAAATGACTTTAAAAGATAAAGACTTTAAAACATCTAATTTAGTTTCTCCCATCTTTTTTTATCCTGTAAAAAGTATCAAGTTACTTTTGTATTTTTACATATACAATTCATTATAGGCTAGTTAATGTACACAAAATTTTTTAACAACAAAATAATGACTATTGGTATATTTGTACTTAAAGTCTAATAAATAGTTCACGTAATTATGTAACTATTTTACATTTCAAATGCTATTTGAATTTAAAGGTTTTTTAAACGCTTAATCGATAATCGTATAGAATGTGTGTAAACTTTATTCAACAAGGCTACTTTAATTTTTTATTTTACCACGATGATTACAAAAAAAAAGAGACTTCAACGTTGTAATAATAAATACCAATATTATCAACAGATCGATGTGCAATCTAATTACTTACATATGTTTTGGAACGTTCTTGTCTTATTTATTTTTAAATAAATATAAAATACAACTTTCCATGTTAATGTGTGTTTTTATTTCGTGATTTTGTTAGCCTTTATATTAAACGCCATTGAATGAATCTGTTGGAAGATAAGTAAATAATCAATTATTTTTATAACCAAATTCTTTCAAGATAAGTACAATATTTCATTACAGCTACTTTTTATGTTCACCTTCTCGACATTTACAGTTTTACTTTATTGATTAAGTGAGAGATTCAATAGAGATGTATGAAGAAATAGGCTCTATTTCAAATTTAATTAAAAAAAAAAAAAAACAAACTAAATAGGTAAAAACAAGATAAAAATCTATTTTATAAACTTTTTTCATAATAATGCATTACTTATTAAATTTGCTTATTAAAAGTCAAAGTATTTCGTCATATTTCTATTTTTCATTGAATCTTTAAATTATAATCAACATATTTAATAAAACAATAGGATTTATAAGAGCATTATTATATTTGTCTGTCTACTTGTATTATTTAACTTGGTATTTTTTGTTTTGTTTTTTCTTTCAATAAAATTATAATAAGTTTGAGTGTTTAGTCGTTATATAATACGCAGACCAACATTTTTTTGCTTTAAAAACACTGTACATATGACTGTACGTGTGTGTATTTACCATATACATTAAAAATTATAGAATGTTATGTATGCATGACATAAATATATTCAATAAAATTGAAAATACATTGGTTCAGCGACTTTATTTCTACTGTGATTTATATTTGAAACGGTGAGGCACTGATTATTTCGAAGAGAATTTTATTTTTACCATAATCGGGAATATCTACTGCACATCTTTTTGAACGTAAAATAATAAGTATTTGGAATATGCATTACGAAATTTCTCGACGTATAAATTTCTACCGCCGATTATGATTAAATGCTCAAAACTGTCCTACAACATTCATTCGACGTTGAAACGTATTTTACCGAATTCTACAACGAATAGCATAAAATTCCATAAATGGCCACAACTTAGTTGCCAATACATCTGCCAAAGCTCCATATGTACGATCTTTGCTCAGCATTAAGCCAAGGCAATTCGATTTACCCGATCAAGCACGATCTCTCGTTTAGCAATATAATTCACATGACAAAATATGTCAATTCATTGTCTCACTCCCTTCCACGTACAATTATTACAAATTCGAATGTCCTATCTCTCGGCATTCGCCAACAGTGGCAACCGATCGCCTACATAAATAATTCTCTGCCATAATCGCCTTCATAGCCATAGCCGGACTTTTTAAAAAGCGTTCTGACGCGACGAGGCGATGTCGCGGCAAAGTTAAGGCAAACCTTAGCTTCGGCACCAACAAAGAACTCTGTCGCACCAAACGACCACGAGCAAAGCCCCGAGCCGAGCATCCTCGGCCTTGCGCATCGGACTTGTACGCGACGAAAGCGCTCCTACGGGGAGGTCAAGATCCGCAACTGGCCATCGGCGCAGGTTCTCATGGGCCCGGGGACGCCTCGGCCGGGGCTCCGAGTCCGAACGTCATCGTCGTCGAGCGCCTGGAAATTGCCGAGCAGGGGGGGGGGCATTTACGGCCCCGGGCCCCATTAGAAGGCGAACAAAAAGGAGCGAGTAGGTCGCGCGCGGCTCCCGGGCGTTGATTCGCCGTCGTCGTCCAGCCCAGCGCGACTCTCAACTCCTCCCTCATTGGACGCCGGTCGGCCGACTCGGCCGCCATTGGTCGACGGGCCAATCCTTGGACGGCGCCTCGTTAAAAAAATTATATAAACGCTGGCGTCGGCGGCTCGGGGCCGATAGACGGGGGGGGAAGAGGAGAGCCTAGGGATCGCTGGCTCCGGTGAGGAGCCTCGCAGTCGCGGCGCGAGCCTCGGCGCATCTCCAGCTCTTTGTCCTCGCCCGCGGACTTTCCATCTATCCATCTCACTCACTCTCTCACTCTCTCACTCTCTATCTCTCACTCTCCGAGGCCCGGATCTCGTGGAAGCACTGCTAGCAAGCGCGGCCACCTCCTCTCGGCTGCCCCCACCTCTCGGACCGACCCATCGCCCACCAGGAGCCACCTCGGCAATTGGCAGCAATTGGCGGAGATTCACTCGCACGTGGAAAGAAGAGGAGAGAGTGCGCGGCGAGGCGGTTAATCGTCCGGTCGGTGCGAACGCTCGGTCGGCCGCCATCGTTGGCCAAGCAAAGTTTCCGCCCGAGTCCTTGGAGAAGTGGCTGTGTTCGGGTCGACGGGGTCACAGCCAACGAGTCAAAATTGAGGTGATCTACGGTATGGACGGTGGTCCGTTCGACGACCCGATCTTCTCGGACTTCGGAGCTCGCGGCGGCACCGGCGTCCACAGCATCCAGGTCATGCTCGGGCTGCACGGGAACCACCACGGGGCCGAGCTCATGCCGCCGGGCAGCGGACACCTGCATAAACTCGGTAATTCACTGGCTCTGGCCTTGTTTGCCACTCGTTGCCGTCTCCTGACGACTTGCCTCCGCTCTCCTCCGCTCACCTCCGCTCTCCTCCGCTCTCCTCCGCTCTCCTTCGCTCTCTTCCGCTCTCCTTCGCTCTCCTTTGCTCTCCTCCGCTCTCTTCCGCTCACCTCCGCTCTCTTCCGCTCTCCTCCGCTCTCCTCCGCTCTCCTCCGCTCTCCTCCACTACTTTATTTAGGCCTTTTAGCCTGTTTCGACATTGAGACATTAGCTTTTCGTGCTGCCTTGGCCTGAATCGCAACTAGGACATGTCGCATCGGGGATTTCGGCCGGATAATTGCTGATTTATATAATCAGAGAGGCTTAGCATTACCATTATTACTCGTTAAAGCGGAATTCGGTTCCCTCTGCTATCGGCAATGCTAATCCTTGAATTAATTCTCTCTGCAAAACTACCCATTGCACGTCCCACATTTATATACATCTACTTATTGTAGTTGAAAGTTGGAGAATATCGATCGCAATTAAAGCCCTGTATCCTTAAACTTCTCGGCTGAGTATGAGGAGCGAGCCTAATGATCTTAAAACAAAAGATTTGCTTGTAAATATCGTCAACGTTGCTAAAATGAGCGATGATATTGGCTCTGCGGCAGATTCCTCGGGCGGCTCATCCACGCATCACCAGCCCCCGCACCATCACCTACAGCAGCAGCAGCAGCACCATCAACAGCAACACCAGCAGCACCAGCAACAGCAACAGCAACAACAGCAACAGCAGCAACAGCAGCAGCAGCAGCAGCAAAAGGATCTAAAGGAGCTTGAACTCGCGGGAATGTACGGGCCGATGGCGCAGGCGCAGGATGTAACGACGTCGACGGGGGCGGCTTCAGCCGCCGGCACCGGCTCCATTCAGCAACAGCAGCAGCAACAGCAGCCACAGGGATTGCAGATCGGCAGCTCGATGAAACGGAAGCAGGATGATCCACTCGGTCAGCTGGCGCCAGGTTCGTTCATCCCCTGGTTATTGCGATTATCGATTGTTGCCCGATCCAAGTTATTGAATGGTCTTTAAAAATAAGGGACGCGTGCATTAATATGCTCGCAAATTATTTGCCATGCTTTGTGAAACTTTAATACTTGTGTTAGCGAGAGGCTCGAAGAATGTTGACGCGGTTTGATTCGCTGTCTGCGCGTTCGACATAAAGTTATATTTTAAATGAATTCGGCATAAAGTTACATTTTAAGGGAAGTAGATGAATCGATTACGCGTAAGTTAGTTTAATTTCAAGTATGCAAGGATTATTAGCATTAGCGAGTATTAGCAGCGCCTGTGCATTTAACGTCGATAAAGAGCGTGTAATGTGGGACATTTGACGAGAAAAAATATTTTTCATTATTTTTCATTTAACGTGTTAGTGTGATATGATTATTTGGTATAGGTGAACGAATAACGTATAACGATATTATTGAATGTAAATCACTACGCACGTATTCTCTTTAGCCTTCGGCACATTTCATGAAACATATTTTCAATATCATTCGATTGCTTGGGCGCATAGGCTGTTTATTAGAAAGGAATTTTATAAATTTTAGACTATTTATTGCACATTAGTTATGACGATCGATCCTCGATAGAAATAGACAAGCTGATAAAATCGTAATCAATACTCTTTATCACGTATAAGAATAAAATCTTCAACCTTATTTATAAACTAATAGTAGCTATAGAAATATAAAGGAATCTTTCTAATCTCATTTATTATTACAAAATTAATACCGATGGTTAATCAAGTTATATATTAAATGTCATTTTAATTATTAGCAATGCAGCCAATAATGCTAAAGTCGTTAAAATAAGGATTTAATTTACTCGTAAAACAAAAAAAAATTGCTCTCATAAAGAAAAGGCTATTAATCTAATATTAATATTAATTTAACGATACAAACATTGACAAGTGAATATTATTATTGTTGTGCTTTGAATCGCACACGTGCGCTAATATTGTTTATTGTTTTTTTCTTTGCCTATACTTTTTCATCTCTAAAGTTTTGCAAATCAACATATCATAATAGCATCAAATTCTTCATCAATCAGGCAATGATTTATTTGCGGACAATATTCGATATATCTATGGTTCTTCGTCAATTTTCGAATTGAATTAGAGTGTAATTTAATGCCAAGCAGTTTATATGATTTTATATAATTTTGTCAATTAACTTTTATTCGCAGGTATTAATGCACACGAGTTATTTAATTCTCATTGCTACTGTGCGTACAAATTTATAATGGGAAGAAATTTCATGAGAATCAAATAAATAACCAAGAACTTTTGTGCACTCGCGTATTATCCACTAATAAGTATTGATTGAAAATACTTTTATTATCTTCATGCTCTGGGGGATGAACAATTCTGTCGATCGAATTGACATGTTTAAAGAAACTAACGATATTATTTTGTTCATTCGTATATTGTGAATTTGTCAAAAATCTTAGGCTATGCTTTAGATTTCAATTGAGCTAACATGGACTTTGTACGAGTATTTTTTTATTTAAACTGCATCGTTTAAAGTGAATATCCGACGACTGTGTTAGTGCACGTATTACCACCATCTTTGATCGTATATTCTAATGCGTTCATCATGCATACACGATGATGCATGAATGCACGCAAGTGTGAATACAATGTGTGAAATATCAAATCGGATATTTATTTTGACAAAAAAAAAACGCGGAAAAATAATAATATCAATGTGGAGTATTTTAAATGATGGGGAAGCCAGTTTCCATCGCACATTCAATATTACAATTCCTTTAAGGCGTTAGACGAACTTTAACATCTCCAGTAGTTAAAGCACATCCGTAATAAAATTTCGTTCGCCTAATCATTGTTGAGCCAATCATTTAATCAATTGCACATTATTTTGGAAATAAACCTTTTACACTTATTATTGGACTCGCCTGATAGGCTTGCGCATTCGCCACTAATCCTGGCCATTTTTACTCTTCTTTTTCCAACAGTGAGCAATGAGGCTCAGCCGGCGAAGAAGGACTCGAAGAAAAAGACTGAGAACAACGGCATCAAGAAGAAGAAAACCAGGTAAGTCGCGCCAATGAGTTCACACTAACGACATGTAATAAGCAAATGTGATCGATCGATCGCGTCGGTCGTAAGGGCGAGAGTCCAAGCCTTTCAGCATAAGAGCACCGATGGCAATTGCCGTTCTTGCAAAGCAATTCGCGACTGCTGACCGGCATAACCTCGACATAACCAACATGCCCCGGATTCCGACGGAATCGCGATGCATCGCGCGATATATATATCATCGGGTCATTTCTCGCGTGCATGAGGGTTCCCGCATACGTCGTCCGCTCAATTTCGTGACTCTTGTCGAGCCTCCCGGCGGATGACATCTGCTCGCCGACCCCACCGAGACGCTCAATTAGCAGCCTCGCTGTAAAAAGCCGAGGAGCCGGAGATTCGGGAGATAAGGGCGAAAGGCAGGAAATTAAAGGCCGAGCACTTGGTAGGGCCGCGAGACACGTGGGTGACGTGCGTGAGGACTGACCGGGTGCGTTTAGCGTCGGATTATCCTGGAGCATCTGCGCGCGGCTCACTATCGTAGGACTAATGGCTCTCTGCTGGCCCGTTTCTGTCCACTTTGTGTCCCTATGGCGTGGGGGGTGGAGGGGGTGGAGGGGGGTGGGCTGGAATTTCCACGGGGTGCGAGATCGTTTTAAGTGGTGCCGACACAATGTCAGAGTCCTGGGGTTAAAGAACTCGTTGCACTTTTGAGAACGACAAGTACCTTGATCCTCCGGCTCATTATTATGACCGGATTTTCAATTTTAGCTTTGCCAAATGTTCTTTGCATTTTCATTTAGCATTCGGGCACGAATATTCGCCTATCTCTCATTGTACGATCGTCGTGCTATTTGCGCGTACAGCGATTGTTAAAAGATTAGCTAGCAGAATATATATATATATAGAGAGAGAGATAGGAAACCTTTTACAAATACGTAAAAAACATAAAATAAACCGATCGCAGTGGCTTTACCGAATATTATTTTGCGATGCGAACGGGCAATAATTTTGAGCTTTTTAATGGGACAATTTTTACTCTAATTTTTTATATGAACATTGTGGTGCGGTAATAAAATTTATGGTTTATTTCTACCCGTTATTTATTTTCAGAAGTGCTTTTTCTCTCTCCCATTCAATTACTAATTTATGAAAACACTGATAAAGTAAGATGATGCTCAAATAATAATGTTCTTTAATTATCACGCGGGTTATTAATTATTTAAACAAGCAGTCCATAAAGGATTCATCCACGTAATTTCTCGCGAATATAAATACACGTATTCTTACCTATTTTTAATTACCTCGGAAATGCGACGTTCGATACGCACTTCAATTCAAACACTTGCATCAATTACTTTCGCAAATACAACGTGTGTCAACAACAAGCAGCATACATCGACGCCTCATCCATGCAATAACTGACACCCAATCAGTATATATATATACGTTCAACTACTTTTCCTAATAAAGCGCGTAAATCCTTACTTTACACAATTAATTCCAACGAGATATAACTTATTCGTCTGCCCAATTCCCATACAAATTCAATAAATACGTGCCTTATCAATCGTCAAATGACGGATCCCACACCGCGCACACACTAGCAAAATTATACATCCATCGGCCTTTTCGCAATTATCATTTATAATTATAGTCGATGGAGAAGGAAATGAACTTTTGCCCATTGCTTAGAAATTCGATATTCCAGCTATGATCTTAATGTATAAGCTCGATCCTCCAATCTAGTCCGCAGCGAACGCGAGATAAATTCTTTGCAAACACTTATCGACCGAATCGTTGCACCAGCCACGGATTTTCTACCCAAGTCTTCTTAAAATCCCCATCATCCAATAGTCCATTGATATCGGCTCTGCCTTCGTAAAACAAGCATAATGGACTCGAGTCGCCGTCCATTTAGTCCCAGTTAACGTTCGTTGCCCTCTTGCTCCGACAGAACGACCTTCACGGCCTATCAGCTAGAGGAGCTTGAGCGTGCTTTCGAGCGCGCCCCCTACCCGGACGTCTTCGCCAGGGAGGAGCTGGCGCTCAAGCTCGCGCTCTCGGAGTCGAGGGTCCAGGTCTGGTTCCAGAACCGCCGGGCCAAGTGGCGGAAGCGCGAACCGCCTCGCAAAACCGCCGGATACATGGCCGCAGGCTCCGCGAGTCCCGGCCTTACAGGTAAGAGCTACAACCAAGCAATACATCGGCCTTGATGCTGAAGGTCCTTTTGCGAACGAAGCATCCTGGCGAGAGAAGAGACTCGACTGCTCTCGATCGACACGTGATGGAAAGTTCAGGAGCTTAGGTTTGAGCGATTTTTCGAGGAGTCAATGGCTTAAAATACGACAACGACAACGAGGACGACGACAACGACAACGACGGCAACGACAACGACGACAACGACAACGACAACGACAACGACAACGACAACGACAACGACGACGACGACGACAACAATGATAATGATAACAATGTCAATAGGCGCAAACTTTCGCCCACTTTTATCACAAGTAGCATAGTAGTAAGCTCGAAAAAGCGCTCGAGCCTGGCTTTCCTCGCTAAAACCTCCATTATTTGACAATTCGACCTCTGTGTTTGCGCAGGCTCTTTCAATACCTTGAACAGCTCGCTAAATCCGTTCGCCTCGTCGACGACGGGCGCCGCGCCTCCCGACGCCTGGGCCTACTCGCCAGCCTACGACCTGGCGCCCCATCTAAATCTCCTCAGTCCATCGAACTCGCCCTACTCCACGTCCTTCGGCGGCCCCGGGAACAACGGCTCCGCAGCTGCCGCCGCTTACTCCTACGCGACGATGCTCCCCCAGCACGACGCCTCGCTCTTCGCAGCCCCCGCGGGCAACGCCATGCGCGTCCACCAGGACTACATGAACGCGAGCAACAGCCCGCCCCCGAATCTGTCGAGGGCCGACTACCAGACGATGGTCACGACGCACTCGCCGCCGACCCACCTCACCGCCGAAGACGACCATCACACGGTGAGTCCGGGCACCCGAGACTCTTGGCTTCCGGGCCTCGGCCTCCATTAGCAGAGCTTCCCACCAGCCGACTCGCGCGATAACGCACTCTATCGCTCCGAGTACTCCACGTATACGCTCTTTAACACTATTAAATAATGATTTATTGGGGGGCTTTGACTGGTGCTGCTGCGAGGCTGCGCGGACACAAAAAGCTGCTCCCTTAGTCTTGAGAATCGGCGGGGCTCGGTGTACAGTTGGGGTTTGCCGTTGTGAAAAGCGTCGCGGGCCACCAGCCGAAGACCTATTTCGACAGATGTAATAATACGTATGTGGGCCTCTGTTTAGCAGGGGAAATTAGACTACGTGGGCACATTGAGTCCTTCGGATAAATACGGTCAGCACGAGGCCAATGAGTACACGCAGCAGCAGCAGCAGCAGCAACAACAACAGCAACAGCAACAGCAACAGCAACAGCAACAACAGCAACAGCAACAGCAGCAGCAACAACAGCAGCAGCAGCACCAGGATCACAAGAACGATTATGGCTTGCATTCGCCGACGAGTGCAAGGCAGGCGCTCAAGGATCAGACGCTGGTGAAAAGCGAGCCCGGGAGTCAACAGAATTACGTGCAGTTGCCTCCTTTTTTGAACTGACACGAACCCTCGGGTTCGGACTACCTAGATTTTACAATTGAATCACCAGCTACTACTTTCTTGCCGTATTGTTGAACGAGTCGTAACGAAAGAGTTCGCACTTTTGTTTACTTTAGCTCTTCTTCGCATTGTGTGCGTTCGTTGTGGAGAAGAAGCCTTGTGGGGTTTGCGTTCGGCGACAGACGAGTCGTGGGAAATGGGAAAATTGTAGGGCCGAGTGCGCAGCAAATCGTTCTCAACGACTGAATAATGTTACTCGCCACTAAAATCCCGGAGCTTCAAGTGCTCGCATTGCATATTATTGTGTAGAGTTTTTTTTGTTTTTGTTTTAAGAAAATGCTGAAAGCCCACACTCGTCGGCGTTATTATTCTCTAATTGCGATTGCGACAATTGTAGTACGTTGAAAGGGCGCGGGAAGTAAAAGTTGTTGGGTCCAGTTGGCGACGGCGCTTGGCTCTCCTCTCACCTCGACATGTCCACGGGAGTTTTTAGGCATTGCGTTGCTGACTACTACGGGATTATTAAGGAAGAGTACTTGGATTTGCACGCAACTGAGATTTTCTATTTGTTCTTTGTAGTGAAATAATTTTTATTGAATAAAGCTTCGAGTCAATAATTCAATGTTACTTTTAAGACTTTTAAGAGGACGTATGAATCCCCTCGCCTAACCATTATCATTAGGCAATTTTATCGACTTTATCGACCTAAGATCTCATCGCTTCATTGTTTGAAGTGCGAATTTAAACTGCTTATGACTTGATCATTGCGCTACTAAAATACTCCGATACTCACGAGATTTTGCAAATTTGAATGTAATTTGATCAGTACTGCGCATACATAGGATCGATACTAACGATTCGTACGAATTGAGCGACATTTCGTTCGCCAACTCGCCTATAAAATACAACACAGTGCGCCACATTATTTCTGAATTCGGTTCTGCAAGTTGGCTCTCTAGAAGTCCGGCTCTACAAGTCATTATTTATTCATTCATTATTCAGTCGATAAAGCCAACTAATGGTAAATCGTGGGAGGATCATTCGCACCTCATGTAATTAAGATTTTGTTTATGAAACAACATATTAGTAATGATAGATGTACGCAATTTTGTCCCTTGAACTATATGGCTTTTTATTTTAGCGACGTACATTTTAAAATGCTTAGATAGGCTTGGAAGAAAACATATAAGCTCATTGTTATTGAAATGTTATGTTTTTAAACTTCACTATCTAAATATTTTGAATATTAATATAATAATAATTTTAATTTTATGCAGTAAGGAAGAAAAAAAAAATCAGTTTTTGTAAGAAGATATTGCAATTTTTTCTAATAAAATACTGTAAATAATATGAGCATTTGAGATATTGAATCCCAATAGAAGAAAGCAATGATAAACATAACGTTCAAATACAACTTGTTGATTGTCTCATCGAATAATTGTTGTAAAACATATAATAAAAGAAACGCGTATTTTCTTAACTATGTTCTTTTGGTCATTGCATTAAGTTTATAGTTTAAAAAGTTTTAAAAATTAAAATATTAGCGATATATTAATGTTTCTTTTTTTTATTATTTTTTTTTTTTTTTTAACAATTACTATTATTATTATTATTAGATTAAGAAGTGAACAATTAGACCTTTGTATTTAATATTGATAAAATTAACAAAAGCTTATCAATGTGTACTAATAACGTTCGAGAAGTTATATCTAATAAATTGTATTTATCAATGAACATTGATACAAATTAAAATATTTCTTATCGATTTGTGCCATTGAATATTAAACAAATAATTTTACATAAAAATATTAGTCATTTTTTTAAACTTAAAACATGCAACGTGGAGAATTATTTCGTCCCTACGTTTTATGCTTAAAACATTGGACTTTGTATTTATCTACAAATTATTTTGTAATTCTTTCTAAGAAATATTCTTAATTTCTTTAACATCAATTAGACACTAAGATTCTCATTAAATTTAATCGATACATGTAGTATTTAACAGTAAACATGCATTCAACTAAAATAAAATATAAAATCATTAATTCCCAAGATTTTTCACGTTCATTTATTATTATGCAATTACAAAAATCTATCTTATTGTACAGCCGTCTTCGTAATAAACGTATCATACAATTATTGCACACTATCCTACATATATAACGTTTTCTCTATAATCATAAACTTCAATAAAAATATTTTTGCCTGAAGGCTTATACACACACGCACACACCCATTCGCGCACACTTTATACAATCATTTTGCTCTATAGATGCCTATTTTTACCATATTTAAATTGTAAACTATTATTTTAACTTATATATAATATATACACACGCACACAAGCACGCATACACACACTTTTTAATGTTATTTTTCGTACTCTTCTGAATAATTATTTGTACCAAGCAGTGAATATTATATATATATATATATATATATATATACATTTCATTGAAATATTGTGAATTCTTTCTTTGTCTTTTTATTTTTTATATGTAAGAATTCCAATAAAAATTTATCAAAACTATTTTTACTTTCAATTTGCCAATATAAATATTATACAGTAATAAAAGTAATTGTGTGCAAGAGTAATGAAAAAGAATTCATATTATTTTAGTAAATTATAAAAATTAACTTTTTATTTCAGTCCTTATCTGTAGATAAAACAACAGCGCCCGTAAAATTACATTTTTTTTCTATATTATATATAATGAAACCCAATTGTTCATTCTTCTTCAAATAACTGTATTCTGGTCGTTGAGCATCAAATTCCATTTCTATATCCTTCCTAAAGTCAATTTAAAGATTATTAATTTCTAAACTACGCATAACTAATTGCAATTAATATTTATTTATCTAATAAATATTAATTTGTCATATTACACTTTTCAAAATATTAAATACTTTAGATAAAATATATAATATTGTCGCATTAATGAGATATATATTATTTTTTTAAGGCTTTTGTAGCAGTAAAAATGTTATTAGTAATAAAAAGCTCATTACAACAAGTAATCTCATAGGAATGATATCTCACCTTTTATAAAGAATGGCATAAATATGTTCACGAATAATACTTTCATGAAAGTGTTGACGTAGATAACCAAGTGATTCATTCATTTGAATTAACGTCACATACATCCAATAAGGATGACTTTGTATAATTGCTACTAATGCTCCAGTATCGTATTCAAATTCTTTTTCTAAAAAATAGAATAAACAATTTCTCGTCAGCTTATATTTCATAGAATTTATCCTAAAAATAAAAGGGTATTCATAATGATTTTTACTTTGTAATTTCTCTATGGAATTTATAATTAATATATTTTAATAACCTTACAGATTACAGAAAGCATGTTTTTCGGTAAGTCCATTTAAGTTGAAAAATTGTATATTATTTTCTTCGAGATACTGAAGTCTGGGAAACACGGAGAAATAATGTGTTACCAAACTCAAAAATCGTGGATGTTTCTTATAAACTAATGTCAGAGGATTGTTTATTATTGTTTTGATTTTTCTTTCCAGTTCTTTATGGTTATGTTGCAGAACAAATGGATACATTTGAATCTTATCGGTTTTAATGTTATATTTCTGTAAGACTTCTATAAATTTTTTTAGATTGTACAATTCTACATTTAAAATCTTTGAGTTTGCTAATATGATCTTCTTAGAATTTTCTTTAAAGTGCTTATAAATCTCATTGTAAATAATCTTCATTTTTTCAGGATGATAGTTCAATATCCAATGATTTTTGGCTATCTAAAACAGAATTATTAATGTGAGCATACGAGACGTGAGAAGTAACAAAAAAGTATGTTCATGCTTTTATTATTCAATACGTATATTCGAATATAATGTTTGCTAATAGAAACATTTTATTAAACTATTACTCCTAAGTTCAACTGTATATTTTACAATGATAAATAAATTAATAATACATATTTATGAAATGTAATATTTTACCTGTGCGTTCGTGAATTTTAAATCATTCTTTAAAAACCTTAATATTTCTTTGATTAACCTGAAACTATTATATCCTAACCATTTGGACTTACTGTGTAATAATCGTAATTGATCGTAACTGAATTTTTCTTCGCGCCTTAGATAATGAATTAGACAATTGGTGTAAAGTCTTTTCATCGTGATATTTGGTGACTCAGATATATATTTATATATGTGTATCATATTTGTCACAGAATTAAGTAAATTTTTTGATAATTCCATATTAGTATTCATTAAAGTATTTGCTTTAAATAAATGAATAGGCAAACGCATTCCTTTATTAAGTCTGAAATATAAATTGTTAACAATAATTTTTATGTCTTTGTAAGAATGTCTTATTATACTTTAGACATATTATAAATTTTGAAAATAATAAATATCCTAAATAAGATTTCTTAGCGAGGAATTATTTTAAACTATAAAATTTCCTACTACGCTTTACTTTTCTATATTTATTCATCGATCAAAACAGTGGGATACAAGTCATTGCTTTAACAATTCTAATAAACTAAGAAAAAAGAATTAAAATCAATGATGCTACTTCTATAGGGTAAAAGTTAAGAAATTAATTACTCGATAACGTATAAAGATGTTATATTGGAAACTCCAATCTCTTGTAGCAGCATTATCCTCTTCTCGATGGTCCACGAAGTTTGTCTAAATAATTTCTTTTCGCCTTGTGAGCCACTCATTGCAATACCATGATTCTATAAGACATATTTATTGAATTTACAAAACCTCAAATATTGAATTTTGGTTATAAAATTTTAAAATGTTACCTTTAAGAGTAAGGAAATTTCTTTTGTATTCTTACAAGTTATCTTGGGCTGTGCTCTTTTATATGATTTTGAAATTGGTTTGTTTGCTCGTTGCAATTGAAGTTTCCACAAATGAATTCTGTCATATACCTGGGATTCATATCTAATATTATATGAGAAAATCTGTAAATGAACTGTGCACAAATTGCACGCATTATGAACACCTTTTAGCATCCTTTCTACATTATTACATGTTTACGTTTCCCATAATAAAAAAAGAAAAGAATACAAATGCAATTTCGTAGCAATTTGTGTGGGCTACTTTTTAAAAAAAGAAATCAACTTTGCCCATTTAAAATGTAACCGTATTGAAAACATCGCACTTTAATCGGTTAAAGAGGAAGATGCGACCGAATACTTTAACCGCAACATTGTAGCGCAAAATGATTTTCAAGCATCGCTAACTGCATGTTACAACAATGTATCTCCTTGTCGATTTTGCGCAGTGCGCTCTCACTCTAATTGGATGTTATATATATATTTCCGTTTGAAACAATATAGAAGCCCGAGGTAGAATGAGAATCGAGAATTACCGTATTGCATGTCACAATTAATATACTTAGTAAAAATATAATTACGCATAATCGGTAAATCAATACTTAGTTACTTATTCCAATTGTAATAGGTGGACTGTTGGCTGTCGTTTTATTTTCTCGATAATAAGTCTCGAGGATCAGTCTATAACGTGAGGATTGTCATGGTATTGTCGATATTGGCGTTTTGAAAGACATTGCAAACCGAATAGAGTTTATAATTCTACGAATGAGAAATTTGTTGCCCCATCGACCATCTTACATTAAAAGTCACGCAATTCAATATTCGGTAAGTCCCACGATCTTTCATTTATTCACTTGCATCCGTGCAATTTGCATTTATTAGATATTGCACAACAATATCAATAATCATTCGAAAACTTTCGGCAAGGCTGCACTTTAAAATGGAATTTACATTCGTTTTCCAAGAATTCGTTTTAAAAAAAAGAATTCAAAAGAAACGGTATGCGCGTGCATGTGTGTATGTTGGCGTGTACATATATATATATCATCTTATATATATATATATGTCAATCAAATTTAATGTAATAAGGAAAGGAAAAAAATTATTTGCAAGTTTTTATTTTATTTTCAATTCATATGGAATAAAATGACTGAGCGACATAAATACTCGAACGTTTCATGTTTCTGGCAGTTTATATTGGCTGCTAAAGAGTATCCATAAAAAAGATCTTATTTACTTTAAGCTGTTTTAGTTTATTTAATATGCATATATTTATTTTTATTATTTATAATTAACGTTACTCATTCATCAATTCATCGGAAGTTTGAACCTATAGAATTTACTTAAATTTAATTTTTGTAAAAATATGCTAAATACTTTTCCTTCGGGTCATTAACAAGAAAAGTAAAAAATATTTCGTACACTACTAGCTATATAAGAAATATCCACATTGAAAGCAATTGAACAGAGTTTATCGAAAATCCAATTTGCTCCCTTAGAATATATTATATTTTACGTAGATATATGTTTTATTACTTTTGATTTTATAAAATCTGTTTTAAATTTATTTTGTATTATATTATTCTTATTATTCAAGACTATTAACATTTATTTATAACTTTTAATAAAATTTAATTTGTTTTTTTATGTTGGACAATATGTATAAGTTTGTGCGTGTGTATATACATATATATTTCATTTACTTTCAATAGATAATTTCATTAATTTTCAGATTATTTGAATTTCGCATTGGAATACTTTTTATATAGAAATTTAAACTCAATGGTATTATTTTCCTTTTAATATTTTTTTATATTTTACAATATATATAAAATATTGTACATTCTTCATATAGATATAATTAATAAAATTCAATTACAACTCATCGAGTTATTGAAATATTTTACAATTATATCAGAATAATAATAAACATGATATTAACATTTATGATAAAACTACATATTATGCACTTCATTACTAATTACATTAAAAAATTATAAAATATCAGTTTATTCATTTAAATTATTATTTATGTAATTTTAAATTGACCCGTTGATACAATAGCACAAGTATGCATTCGCGTGTATTTATAAATCATAATTTATCCACAACTTTGCTTTACGTAAAATATTTAAGGACTATATATTTATCAATTAAATGTACATGGTGAAAAATATTTCTTAAAAGCACCAGTAACAATTATATTCGCACTTTATTTTATATACGATAAATTTGTAAATAAACTCATTATTTTATGATATTATGTATACATATATATATATATATATATATACATACACATATATATGCATGGGGATATATGCATACGCATATGCATGCACACCCAAATGTTCATATATGCATTGGTAATATAACATTTGTATGCAGGCATATATGTATGTATGTATGTATATATATATGTATATGTATATATATATATATTCAGAATTCTCAAGTCGAGTGGTTTGTTATGATTTTTAAATTATCCGCGTAAAGAGAATCGGCAACACTGTACGTACTCTACTCAAACCATTTTTTTTCCATTCTTACAGCCTTTGTTGGTGTTTTGACAACGGTGTCACTATAATACATCGTAGCGAAAAATATTTTCGTTGTCGTCGTTTACCGGAATGTTTTTAACAATTAATGTGAATTCGGCCTTTTCAACGCATCACTTGCTTCTGAATAGTTATACACGACGATGAAACTCTAATAACGAATAGATGAAATTATGGCGCAGTCAATTTTTGATGCTTTATCGGGTAAAGTATTTGTTGTGATCGTTAGGGGTTATTTTAATCCATAACAAACTGTTAATAGTCATTCACTTGTCTTTTACAATAAAAATCATTAAATTTTAACGAAATGCCTGAATGAAATAAAATATGATAAGCTTTTCTCTTAAATTTTTTAATTTAATGAATTAATAATTCAACGATTTGAATTTCATTGTGTCTGAATCAATAATTTATACTAAAGAAATTTCATCATCTGATTAGCAGTTGTGTAAATATTAGCTTATTAATGAAAAGTTTTAAATGAAAATAGTAACTATTTGCTTGATTTATTTTAGAATATCTTGTGTCCGTGTCATTTAAAAAAGTATGCTACTAGAAGATTATAAATTTTCTGATTTTTCAGGTGTATCTTTGGATGGTTCATCGGTACAATCCCTTTTAGACTCTCATACTTTGATAAGCGAAGTTGAGCAGTCAGGTAGGTGTTATATATCGTAGGTAATTTCATTGTTAAAGTTGCGTATGACGCTTTCTTTTTCTATTATTACAGCAATAAATCAGGATGAGGAAGATATATTTCAATGTGGCAAGTGTAAAAGTCAATTCACATCGTTGCACCTTTTTGTACTTCATAAAAGAGAGCATACAAAATTGCCGGAACAAAAGGTGGATTTAAGTCAGTATTTAGTTAGCAATGATAGTCATGTTTTACAGACCGATGATAATTGCCAAGATGGAACACAGTACAACCATGAAGATGATTTTAATCAGGCTCATCAACTTGGTGAATCAATTATTTTGGAAGAAAATGATATACTATTTAGGTAAATAAATCAACGAGTGTTATTCGATATGTAAATTAATTAGTAAGTTAAAGTACGACATTGCATTATAGTCTTCTCGCGATTAAATATTTTTCACGTTCAATGAATTATATATAAATGAATTTATGTAGAATAACTTTCAAGTTGCTTCCGTTAAAATAAAATTTCAATCAATTATTCTAGCATGGAGCAAGAAAGTGCTAATTACTTAGCTTCCGATTCAAGCTTTAATGTCCCTATAATATTAAATAGCGATGGATTGGAGCCTTTTGCTAATTCGTCATTAACAGGAGCTGATGATAATCCCTTAAACGACGAAGTGAATGAAATGAGCGCATTAGAGAATGATATTAATCAAAATCTTGAAGATAGCAATCTGCAACATACAATGAATTTTGATATTACGGAAGTCGAAAATTCTTCAAAAACTTACGAAGATGAAAATAAGACTTATCAAATACAAAACTTAAAGGTAAATTTACGACAAACCTTTTGTATTATTACTATTTTCAATCAAGCACTCACAGCATGTTAAATGTAATATTCTGAATTTTTGAAAAAGAAATTTTATCATTTATTCAATTAAAAAATGCTCTCTTTAAAATTTTTTGTTTCAAATAATATCGCTCATTGCAGTACAAGTGTAGCTATTGTCATAAGCAATTTGCCAAAAAGTTTTATTGGCAACAACACGAACGCTCGCATACAGGGGAGAAGCCCTATCAGTGTGTGGTTTGTGGTCGTCCATTTGCTCAAAAGTCCAATGTAAAGAAACATATGTCATCGCACAAAGTGTGGCCAGGAACAGCCATTCATTCGCTACCTCCAGAGGTACTTTGCCAATATAAACAATTTTTTCGATCGAATTCTTGACGAATGATTTTTTTTGTTTCTTTTTAAACTAAAATACACTGTGTAATTGCTATTGTCTCTGGAAGAAAAGCATTCGAGTTAGTTCCTCTTTACTTCCATTGTATTTGAAATCACTTTTTCGAGCTCATTGATTCCAATCGAATTTAATGATAAATATAAAAATTGTTATCGTTGTTATTACAGGCGCCAGTCGATGGTAGTATCGAGCGCTCCTACCACTGTCAATTCTGTAAGGAAATTTTCGACTCGTACAAGGCACTCAAGGGCCACCTCATCGTCTCCCACTTGACCCTCAAGGTATACAAGTGTGTGCAGTATGGATGCGGCTCGATGTTTGCTGAGCTCGAGGACTTCCTCGATCATACGCGCAGCCACAAGCGATCCGAATACCGTTGCCATGTTTGCGGCGATACCTTTAACACCTTGACCGACCTCGGACTGCATCAGTACACTCACTCCGTCCAAAAACAAAAGACCACCGAGAAGTATGAGATCTCGCGGATATTAATTTGTTTACCAATCTTTAATGGCCCTATCGACTGAGCGACAGCAGATGAGAACAAAAATGTTTTTAAAAAAATTTGCAAACAAATGCTTAACAATTTAAAATTGCTTCGGTGGCTTTACAAACATCCAAGTAATTATAATCTCACGATACACTTGATCTCTCGGGCATTAATCTCTAATTCTCAAATATCAGAGTAGAGCTTTACTTATAAAATTACATTATATTTATTTACATTATATATTACATTATACATTATATATTGCTTATGTAAAATTGCACGCACATTCTTTAAGACATTTAGAACGACGGATTACCAATTTTAAGTTAAAAATCTCGAATAAATAATACCGCACCCAATTGTTTCGATCTACTTTAATCGCGAAGATCGTCGCTAATCATTATTTAGCCGAAAAAGTACGACCAACTTTTGCAGCTCTTTAGCAATGCCGTGAGTTAATTGCTTCACCCCAATATTTCAATACGATTATTAAAAGAAAAGAGAAATGTAAACAAAATTCACCACCAATGAATTAAAAGTCGCGGGAAAACCAAATACAAATTGGACGAAACTTATTTCCGCGTGTACGTGACATGTGCGCTCAATTTACGCGAATGGTTTATTAAAACAGACTTATCCAATTGTGCCAGATTAGTGATAGAGACGAGTGAGTTCAGCGTCACTCAATCGATATCCGCATTTTGCTCAACCCGACACACTTTCCAACTCACTAAACTCACACTACAATAAGCCACCGCATATTGCGAGCGCAGGTACTATTGCTGCTCGGTCTGCAAGTCGTCCTTCTCTAATCTCGAGGCGCTCCAGCACCACACGGAGACAACGACCCACGACTACGCCTGTCCCCACTGCGGCAAGAGTTTCCTCATCGAGAGATTCCTCAGGCGGCACCTCAAGACCCACGCCTCCTCCGCGAGGTTCGCCTGTGAGGACTGCGGCAAGGCTTTCAAGACCGAGCAGTACCTGGCCAACCACAAGCTCATACACAGCGAGGAGACGCCGTTCCTCTGCCCCGTGAGTGGCCCACAAGTATTTTTATCTACATATTACCCCCCCCCCCCCACACTTACTCCGTCTTCCCTACAACTCGCCATTGTTTATGGATTTAATGGCCTTTTTCCCCTTATTGACATAGTCACTTTAAGAACGGCACACGACCACCATACACAAATAAGAACCTTTTATAACCATTTTCAATTCTTTTTAATTCAATTCGTGGCTTGAAACTTACTTTGCCGGAGCATCGCTTTGTCAACCGAATCCTAAACGATTGGATAAAGAATTTTCTTAATTTCATGCGGCAAAGTGCCAAAGGGTAATTCACGATAGGCCCACTGCGCCTTCGTCCACGCCTTCCACAGATAAACGGCAAGCCAATCTAAAGTTACAGGGATATTTAAAAAATGCATTATTATTTGTCAGCAACTAGACAAAGGCTCGAGGTCAAGCGAATTCAATTTTCAAGTCAATTAACGTCAAGTACAAGTTTTTAGCAGACGAAGCTTAGAGAGACGTCACACATTAGTCACACTTTGTGCCTCCTGTTTGCCAACGGAAAAACGACTTTGGTCTCATTATCGGCAAACACAAGCCGGACAATATTTGAACAAATTTCATCGTATAAACGGCGCGTTGCCCAATACGGCCAACTTTTAATTATTAATTATTATCGCTAAGATCTTTATAAGGTGCCTTTATGAGAAAATTCTTGAAAATTATTTAAATTAAAGAAACTTTTGTGCCAACCACATCGACATTTGAAATTGACATTTTACTTTGCTGCGCACACCAACTTCTCCCTATACACTTTACTCCAGCAGATTATACGTGACGGCAAAGCGCATAAGCCTCACATTATTTCATTATTTTCCTTCTGTTTGAAGAAAATAGGGAATTCAAAGGGCACAAATAAAACGTCGTTAAAGTTTGATAAAGTGTGCTATTACATAAGTGATTGTTTTTCTTTTCGGGCTTGCCAGATCATTTTAAAAGTTGCGAATTCCGCAAATAATGTAAAAAAAAGAAAATTAAGACAAAATTAATACCAAGTCGGTGATATGAAAAAAATACTCCTTTAAAAGGCTAAAAAAAATTGTATTGTAAAATACTTTCACTTATATTACATTGATTAAATAATAAATCGTGCATCTATTGGCGACATCAGCGAAAACTCCTTGAGAATTTTCAATATTAAGTAGACAAAGCAAATGAAAATACGTCTCCCGTGTAAGCAATTTGCAAATATTGTTGTTCTAGTCCCGTTTCAGGCGCCTTTTTTTCTTTTTTTTTTTTAACGCCATTCTACCCCTAAAGACCACTTCTCTAACAATCACCTCATTAAACGCACGCACGCACACAAACACTGTAGCTGGCGAGCGGGAGTGACAGAACGTAATTTCTTTCGGCGTTCAAAGACCTTTCCCGATTGGCTTGCTTATCGGGCGAGCGGTGAGCCCCGGCACTTTGCCCATTCGAATCCCATGCGCGTCTTGCCCATCGAGGCACAAACCATTATCGTAAGCGAGGCCGAATTGTCAGGCGACACAACATAAATAAAGCCAAGGTCTCGGCACTCGGTTGACAAAGCCAACGCCACACACTTACTGAGCAAGTCCGCTTTGGCTGCCAATCAGCACTGCCCCGCGAGATTCAAGAGGAAAGACCGCCTCGGCCGCCACATGCTCATCCACGACCTGACCAAGCGGCTCAAGTGTCCCTTCCGCGGCCACCTCGGCTGCATGAGCGAGTTCTCCCGACCCGATAAGCTCAAGCGCCACTTGCTCACCCACAGCAACATCAAGCGCTTCAGCTGTGGCCACTGCAACCGACACTTCCACCGGGCCCAGGCCCTCAAGCACCACGAGCTCAACAAGCACAGCTTGAAGTGCGACATCTGCGCCCACGTGAGTAGCTTTATTATTATAGCCTTTCATAGTCAAGCTCTCGTTATCTTTGACGGCCGGTGGTCACGTTGCTCGGCTCATTGGCCTGATCGATCGGCTTGACTTTCTTCTCGCCCCACGTGGACTTTGTATTTCGTTAGGTTTTTTTTTTGTTTGTTGTTTGGGCCTTTGAAGCTCGGGGAAAGGGAAAATGTTTAAGAATCTTTCACTCGAATAAGCCGGCAGTTCTATTATGCTCTATTATATAGTTTGACAGTGCGCACGAGTTGTTATCTCGTTAATTACGTATCGCGCTTGTATAATGTATGCGCTTGGGCAATTGTACTTTATGAATCTGCAATTTACGACGTAATGCGGGAATCGAGGAGCCATTGCATAAATTTGTCGGTGAACGAGTAAGGATCATATGATGCGGCATCAAATTGACAGTGCGTTTAACGACTCGGAGGGGGTGGGTGGGTGGGGGAGCTTAACCATTGGAATCTGAGACGCGAACAAGGCTCGTTGATTGTTAATGATTTTTTCTCGAGTTTCAATTGAGAATGCTATTGACAGGACACCATTATATCGGATATTGAGATATTTATTTTAAGCTCTTTCGAACGTTTACTAACTATTGGCATAACTATTAGTGTAGAGTATTACTAAGCGTTGGTAGTTTACTCTTTATGTAATACAATTGAAATGGTTTATAATGCATGCATTATGTTTTTAAAGACGAGCTTATCTCATTCTGTTTGTATATTCTTTAAAAATAGATAAACGGCAATGATTAACCTTCGACTACGATCTATTTCGCTCTTTTTGACCTGCCACATAAATATTTAACTATCATTGAATAGAGAAAATCACTTAATATTTGTTTTATTAAATTTCACAGTCCAAGGCAAGTCATTGCGGTATTCAAGTTTGGAAAGTTGCAATTTTGCGTTAGATTGCCAATTTGTGTGTGTGTGTGTGTGTGTGACGATAAATTGCTAGATATAAAGATAAATCATATGATACTGTATTTTGCAGGCATTCAAAACTAAAGATCAATTGTTAACTCATAACTGTGATCAATCGAATGAGTCCAAGAAGCACGTGACTTCGCAGTTACCGAAGAAAGCATCCGGATCGTTTAAACCACGAAGGCCAACTCCTAAACGACAAGTTTCTTCTAAAACTACTCCCACTGTCTTAGGTACTTCTGACAAGGATAATAATAAGGCCAAAATTGATGAACATCACATAAAGGTATGCTGTTATAAATTTAGAGGCTCGCTTGTTTAATAAAACCTTTGAGTTTTGTTTGGATATTTGCCTTAAGCATATAATTTGAATCTCGAATTAAGAATAAAGCGTAAGAAATCTATTGGCATTTATTATTTAAAGATAAAAATTTTGCGAATAACTCTCATCGATTATTTTAGTCATTTATTAAATAAATATTTTAAAAAATTTCTCTTCAACTATATGCTTATATATATATATATAGTTGTATTTTTTTTTTTTTTTTTTAATCAAATCACATAAATGTAATAAATACGCGCGCACGAACGAACGACAAACAAGCAATGAAATCTGTGTATGTATACGTATATGTATATTTTGTTTTACATATAAAACGTTAAAGCTTTTATCTTTAATTTGATATTTTCGTTCGTTTGTGCGTCAAGTATGTATGATTGCAAATGTACCGGGACATTTGTCGTTATCTTATTTAAAACTCATTTTCACTTTATTGATTGATTTTGTACTTTACGACAGAGTTTGAAAAATAAATTAAATATTTGGATTTTAATTTTTAGAATGTCTCAGAGACTTTAAAGCTCAATCATCGAGAAGACGAGTTCGACGTAAAAATGGAAAATATTGATCTACATCTTGATTTAAGCGACGAGAGTTCGCTGACATTAGAGTCGTTAAGAAACGAATGATTCAATTGGAATTCTATTTAGAGTCGTTATTTCTACAAAGCGCAAATCTGGTTTTTTTAAAACTATATTATATGGTATTTTGTAGTTTACGTATCTGTGATAATTGTATTATAAATTGTAACGATATAAGTAACTTATATAGCATAACTCACGTGTACTTCTGCATTTCATAAGTTTTGAAAGAAAAATAACTAAGGCTATAGTGAATTTTCAAATTGTGTAACTTGTGTCTTTATTTATTAATGTATAACTTTACTTTTTAAGGGTAATTCAATTACCAAGCTTTTAAAAACAATTGGTAGGAACAAATTTTCTTTGCCCATAATTTTTTTTCCGTTTCAATGTAAAAAAGTAGAAAAAAACAAAGAAAAAATAACTGTTTGCAAGGTAAAATGATTTGTTATTTCATTTTCTCGTAACCATTAGAGATACACTTAATGGGCAGAAATTCGAATAGGCGGCTTTTTAAATTCATTAATAAAATTAATAATAATTGCTTTGATTGGGGGAAGCAATTCATAAAATGCTAAACGAATTTCTGTCCATTCCATGAACACCGATACAAAGAGCAAAGTCAGTCCAAAGTATTAGTAGTCGAATCTAAATTTACGTAATAACGAGCGCATGTTCTTGTCCTGATAACATTTATATTATTCTGAATGATCAAACTAGAACTTAAGTGCGTATTATTTGTAAAAATGTCGTTCACGACATTCGAAAGTAGCATAATGAATATATCTGGAATTACGAATACAAATATATATAATTGAAATTATCATACAATACTTTAAGCTTTACAATTGCGATTCAAGAATTTTATAATTCGTATAAAAGATTTAGAGAAAACGCTAACATTTTTTTTTAATACTCTGTGATAATACCATTCATATAATGCAAACATTTCATTTCACTTTAGAATTTTTTCTATCGATAAGTTTAGTATATAATATTTATATAACAATCTTAAAGACTAAATCTTAACAAACGATTCCTTTGGCAGTTACAGGTGAATTACAATGTGATATAGGAGAAAGCTTTATACATAAGTTACATATAAATACATTCAATATGAATCATGTAATTACATATATTTATAATATAATTTATACCCATGTATGAAATGTTACTGATATAAAGAGTTTTTGATTTAGTCGTTGGTACTTTCATTCCATCGTTAAAACTGTTATTAGAATACTTTGATAGTGACTGAATCGTAAAATGTTTCCATAAGCGGAGGCGAAAGTCGAGTTACGTAATAATAATCCTGTAAACGCAATAATAATACTCGATGGCTCGTTGCAATTTGGGAGCGCAAATTAGACTTTCGGTGTCCTTAAAATAAGACCGCGACAAAGAGGGATTAAATTTTAATGAATATCTACAATTTTATTAATACTGAAAATACCACCAAAGCCCATCACGTTGCCAGCAGTTCGTAGAATGCAGTACTCACTTATTAACATATTTGAAAGTAGATAAAGCGATTTAAAAAAATTTCTTATAAATTTTCTCATTTATAAACAATAAATTAATGAGCTTAATTATACCCTGTTTTGTTGGCATAATTATTTAAAAATTTTGTTAAGCATTCAGATTGCATAATTTACGCAGCTTTGTAAATATTTTAATACTTAATTTACAAATCAAATCAACTTTGAATTATTAATGGAAATTAATAAGTTATTTAGAATATTCTAATATTCTTATAGCAAATGCTACGAATATTTATAACTTTACGTAAAAATTTAGTCGTTATATATTTTTTATAGTAGTTAAAAGAGATCTCTGATCTTTCGTTTAAATAATTTTCTAGCGAATTCAAATTACAAAAGAATAATTTTAAATACATAATACGTACTATTGAATTAATTTTGTGAAAACTCGATAATAATACTACGCAGATAACGAAACGTATTAAAGGAAATGACAAATGAATTTATAAACAATCAAATGAATATTAAAATGTCTTGTTTTGTTTAAATTACAAATAATTTAATAAATTGATAAATTGTCATTAAATCTTTAATAAATAACAGGCGCTTGTAATTAAATGTACAATTATGCAAGGTTATGCAATAAACGAAACCCTAATAGAGACAAGCAATTAGCATTAAAATTACAGTAAAGTATAATTACAATTAGTTTCTACATTAAAATGTTTATACTAAGGTTGTACAGCATTTTCGAGACACTGGTCTATGACGGTGAGAAGAAATTTATTCTCCAGAGCAGCAGCTACTCTTTCTTTGTCGGCGAGTTGTTTGTTGACAGCAATCTCGGCAATGTGTGTTCCAGGATTAATAGTGACGCTTACTTTAAATCGTCCTGGAATGGTTCTTAATAGCTGTGTTCTTATAGATAAACCAATCAACGTTGCCATACTGCAGTGAGGTATCGTTGGCGTAAATTTAACATTGATTTCATTGTTCTCGTTATCCACCTAAAGTACGACAAACGACAAAATGAGCCACATCTTAAAATAATTAATCTCTATACTGGGTAAAGAATTGCTTTCAACGTCTTTTACATTGCGTCTATTAAATTAAAGTAATAAGTGCTATTTGCTAGAAATGCATTGTTCTCTAGCTTATGCTACACTGAAGATAATAAACAGAATGCACAGTTTTGTCGACATTCTTTTAAAACTTAAAATCCAAAGAGGCAAACATTCTCCAACTGATTTCCTATTCAAAGCAATCTCGCATACCTCTACTACTTACTTCAATTAAATTCTGCTCAATGACATTTAATTGCTCAAGGGTCAACGGGTGCTCAGGATCATTTATATTTCGCAACAACTCTACAAACATAACAATTCATCAATGTTGCATTAAAGTATGCCAAATGGCGTATGCATACGAGAAGGTTATTATTACCAAAAATACCACGTGCGTCAAATTCATCCTTATTTCGAACTGAATTCTCACATTCTGCCTCCGTTTGCAACTTCTCTTCCAATTTCGGGTATATTTTAGGATTAGGATTCTCCAAAACTTTATTCATTTAGTACGCAAGGGGCGTCCTCTTCCCTCGTAACAAATCGAAAGGCAAACGTAAGGCGGGCTGGTGAAAGAGGAGGAGGCTATTAAAGGTTATGAGGAGCAGAGTGTTTAGATGCACAATAACGACGTCGCGGGAGAAATAACTCTTTTCATTTTCTGTTGGGCAAGCGATGGGCCAAGCCGACGCGATGTGTCCAAGAGGAGATCCAAGTGTCGTCGTCGTCGTCGTCGTTAAATTTGTCGCACAAATCGACCTCGTCAGCTTGTGCCACTCGAAAGTCGAGAGAGCCTACCTTCGTCAGCCAGCGCAATTATTATTATCAATTTATCAGTTACGCTTGCAATTTGAATTTTCACGCCAAGAAAGTCGCAGCCACACGTACGTGAAATGTTATCGGAATGCCAATGATGTTAATGATCGCTGGGCCGCGCGCAGCTCAAAGCATATCCGGCATCATTTGACGCCGCTCTCGCCCTATTAACGAGACCAAGAGCCGCCGTGAGGAGCGGTTAATTTATTTTTAATTTAAAAATCAAGGAACATTTATGCGCGCCCGCACGCGCTCCCACACCGACGCACACCTGCGCGCGCGCCACGACCGTTGCGCCCCGCTCGCGCATTTCACATGGCAATAACGCTAATAATGCAGTGGTGTGTGTGTGTGGGCCCGTGTGCGTGCCGTCGTCGTCGGGCCGAATCGAGGTAACTGTAGCGTAACTGTACATAGCCGATAGAAAGTGTTATTTCGAGGCGGGCAGTCTATAGAGGAAAGAGGGAAAAAAGGAGGGAAAAAAGGAGGGAAAAAAGGAGGAAAAAAGAAAGAGAGAGAAGAGGCCAATTGGGGTTGAAAATTTCGAGGGCAATAAAGGAGCGATGTGGGATTTGTACGAGTGGGGTGATGGGAATTAGTCGGTAGGGCGAGTTTTGCGTAGCGATAGGCCATTGGGATTGGAAGGTCGAACTTGAAAATGATTGACAATTTAAAATTGCCTTGATCGCTTGGCCATTTAGGCGATAAGACGATTGTCGCGAGTATTGCTGCTGTGCGTGAACTGTGGCTATGCATGTTGCGCGCGTGTTGGTTAGACGGTAGACATGCGCATATTCATGGCAATAGCGTGAGAGAAAAATATTTTGGCATTCGGGGGCCTGAAAAACTTTTTTTTAAACATGGTGAGTTTCGAATTATTTACGTATCTGGTTTTGTGAATTGAGAGAGAGCAATGATATGAATACAGCATGGCTTAAGTGACGTGCACGCGTTTTTCTCGCTAACTAAGTTACAACTCCTTGTGATTCCTTGTACCGTAAATAACCTCTAACTTTCCAGTGCACTAAAATTAATTTGTCATCTATAAAAGTCTTTGCCCTTAAGAACTTTGTGTAGTTTGCATAAGTTTTTTTTAAATTACATAAGTACAGGATTGCCTCGTTGAACGGGAATTACAATCGACTATTCTCTCGTTATTATCGCTTGCATGCTATACATTATTTTGCATTCAATTCGTTAAATTTTTATATTTGTGCTTGTAGCATAGGTTAAAATTTTCCCAACGGGATAAAGTAAAGAAATTCATAACTTTTACGCAAACTGAAGAGCAAACTGCCATATACTGCTTGACGCAAAATGACTGGAAGCTGGACTTGGCAAGCGATAACTTCTTTCAAAATCCTGAAGCTTATTATAAGGAATCTAGGAATTCCGTAGACAGAAAGAAACTTGAAATACTTTACAATAGATATCAGGGTAACTATAATTATATCAATAAACACTTCACGTGGCTTTATCGGTTATAAATACAATTAATAAAATAGGCTTATTATTTAATCATCGTCATCATCATTATTATTGTTATTATTATTGTTATTATTATTATTATTATTATTATTATTATTATATATACATATGTATATATATATATATAGTACGAGATGAGAAATATTATGACTTATGCGTGTAAATAAAACAAAACAAAACAAAACAAAATATATATATATAGATATATGTATATACATAAAATTTAACTACAATTTTAATTGAAAATAGCATCCTGTAAATTTCTTTATTTCTTAAATAGAAGAAGATTATGCACGTAATCATTATTTTGAGATAGGCAGTTAAATTAAATTTAATTACTATAATAATTGGTTATAGCAATTTGTTTGAACATTTTATTGCAGATCCAAATGAAACAGAAAAAATTACGGCAGATGGAATTATGAAGTTTCTAGATGATTTAGGTCTTACTCCAGAAAGTAAATTAGTTCTAATTATAGCTTGGAAATTTAGAGCAGAAACACAATGCGAATTCACTAGGGATGAATTTATGAATGGCATGACAGACTTAGGGTAAGCAAATAAATGATTTAATTAAATTACTTTAGGAATATAATGTTTTTATACTAAAATTAAGCAATAAACTATAACGTTTATTAATTTCAAATATTATAAAATCTTGTAGAGCCGATAATATAGATAAACTTAAAACAAGATTGAATAGTTTAGAAAGTGAATTGAGAAATCCCCTAAAATTCAAAGACTTTTACCACTTTACATTTAATTATGCTAAAAATCCTGGGCAAAAAGGACTCGATTTAGATATGGCTATTGCTTACTGGAACATTGTGTTAAAAGAAAAATTTCAGTTTTTACAATTATGGTGCCAGTTCTTACAGGTATGCTATAATCGATCTATTTATTCAATAAAAAATGTTATGTAAATTTTACTTTATATACGCTTACGAAAAGTAAGAGACAAAATTAATTCTTTAATCGTATTTTCATTTAGTTAAAAACATCAAATATTTTTATTCTGAAATACTTGCTTTAGGTAATTGTTCAAAAAACAAAACAAAAAAAACTTTATAATGTCATTGATTTGTATAGTTTAAAGAAAACATTATATAATTTTATAGCAATATATTGTACTTTTATAGAAATATAAGCATTTAGATAATTTGCAAAAATTTTTCTTTTCAGGAACATCATAAAAGGTCCATTCCAAAAGATACGTGGAATTTACTTTTGGACTTTGCTCTTGTGATAAACCCATCGATGACTAACTACGATGAGGAAGGTGCCTGGCCCGTACTAATCGACGATTTTGTCGAGTGGGCACAGCCACTGGTTCGTCAGTCTCTTTAACGTCTCAAACGGCGATTCGCTGATTTTAACTTAAAATCATTATTTATTCAGTTGTCAGTTGAGCTCTTAACCACTGAATGATTAAGATTTATCGGACAAATTCTTTTTCTAATTCTAATCGCTGTCTGGCAAATGAAATATTTTTTCATAAGACACTCTAAAATGATAACAAAAAAAGGAGAAAAAAAAAATGAATTGATAAATAAGTAAATTGAAAAGAAGAAAAAAATTGTTGCTCTTTGACTGGCAAGATCTCTTAGATCACAAAGCTATATTATTTTCTCTCTCTCTCTCTCTCTCTATTTTTCTCTTTCATTTTCATAACACTCCCACGTGCACGCTGTCAAACCTACGTGTGTGTGTGCGCGTTCGCGAGATTATTGATGAATTCGTTGTAGCATTTCTCAACAATGAAAAAATGAACTGTTTACCGAGAGTCGATTCACATATGTAGATAGCAAGCGATATAAATTTCTTGTTAAAAAAAACAAAAAGAAAAAAAATAATTTACCAAATACTAAACGAATCTTGTGCAACCTTGTCAAAAAAATGAAAAAAAAAAAATAATACATGCGAGAGTTTAAATACTGTGGGACGAATGTCTCAGCGGTAACTACTACTTAATGCTGTTATGCTCGAAACCACACAACAGCCAAAAAGAAAAGAAAATTACTTATTTGTTTTTGCAGTATCGAGTAAAAAGTACTCCTACATTGAGAAAATATTGGCCACGTTAAGAAATAAATACTTTTGTGATGAGAATTCAATAAGATACGTATTTTAGCTTGAATTGTTATTTTAGCGGATATTGTAGTTCCATCCCGTTTTTATTTTCAATATTGCTGCTTACTTGGATAATTAGTAATTACTAATTGAAAATTTTTATTCGAAAGCAACATTCGCGCCCGTGAGACGGTAGATTTTTTAAATTACGTAATTTTAAAAATTGGACAATAATTAGTTTCGTTACCGTAAACTCCATGACCTAATATTACGAAAAAAATTGCTCACCCCATTATTCTCAACCTTGCCAATTGAATTCTCATTACTACTTTTAACTATTTTAATAATCAGGCCAAATTCACATTACTAAACCCAACTAATTATTCAATTAATTAGCGAATGAAATAATTTCAATAAATTGGTTATTGAACGTGACTGCAAGCTCCCAAACCCCCCAACTAATTTTATGTTTAATTTCTCTAATGATGAATGATCTTTTGTTTTCATAAAATTAATTTATGGACTGTAAAAATTTCAATCTTTTTCATGTCACTACAGCATACAGCAAACATGCACACAGGCTGTGATTAAAAAAAACGTTTTTAAGGAGATGAATAAACTAGAAGTTTTCCTTTTAGCTTTGCATTTGTAGGCTTAATCTGTAAGATATAATTTTTTTTTTTTGTTTGCGTACGAATAACAATTTGCTGGGAGTAATTTATATAATGTATAACGTGTCCATATCAAATGAAAATTGAAACTAGTTCTTGTTGAATTGAATTTTGTATACTATAAATCAGGCCGAAATAGAACGAGCAATGATGTAAGGTAATAGGAGAAAGTTTTTAAAAGTAAATCACCAAATATTCTTGTATTTAGCTACGCAAAGTGAGGAAAGAAATGAAATAACGAACAATTGCTGTTTGATTTGACGTTAATTTTAGTATACTTCGATGCAAAATTCCAGTTGATGTATTGTTTAGAAAATAGTGAATTAAGAAAATTACAAAAACTATTATAGTTTTAAGTTTAGAGAACGTAAGGTACTTATCGAAAAAGAAATGGAGTTAAGAAGTATCGTTTGTCACGAGTGAAAGATGTTGAAACAAATTTTTAAGAAAGATCAAATTCAAGTGTGAAACATTTTTCTTAGGACCGACTTTGTTTCAACATTGTTTTTAGTATCATTTAAGGTTTAAAAAACCGCAAAGAACATTGTAAATAATGTAAATAAACGTGTCGTTACATTAATCTGAAATAAATAGTTCAGTATAACTGGTTCTAATAAAGTACTACATTTCAAAGATAAATGGTGTTAATTATTTGATCAATTGTTTACATTTTTGCATGTAAAATTCACATTTCTGTTTTATATACTTTTATATATATATATCTGTACTAATATATTTTGTCAAGTGTGTGAATCTCGTTAATAACGATTTTCTGCTTTAGCGAGAGTGACCATTCTTTATACATTTTACAAAATGTCTGGGAAAAAAAAAAAATTGTAATCGCTTCACCAGAAGATACAACTCGCTATTAAATCAGAACAATTAGTACTGCCAATGTTACGTTTTCAATTTTTCGCTCATTTAAATTATTGGTGTACGTAGTTATTTATAGGTATGTTACATCTGCACTCCCAACAATTACTTGATGTGTGCGGCTCTTCGTAATACAAACAAGCCAATTCATATTGATCAGCCTCCAACGAGTAACAATTATGAATGACATTTCTTATGTACCAACTGCATAAATCATTTAATTTGGTAATGGCTGACTGTAAGTAATTATCATTATCATTATCATTATTATCATTATCATTATTACTATCATTATTAGCGCTGTACTTTTTTATGTCTTTTAGATATATTTACGGAAACGTATATTAAAATTAAGTTGTTTTTTTTATTATTATTGTTAATTTGTAAATAAGTGAGTGGAAAGATAGTTTTAGACTTTTTCCTGCTTAAGTTCACATGGCAAGTTGATTTAATTTGATTAATTTTTTTTCCCCGCTTTTTAGAAGAAAAATTTTCGTATACCAAAAGTCCGAGAGTAATGAAAAGAAAAAAAAAGAAAAGTTCTTTTACGTGGATTAATGACAATCATTTTGCACTTGTATAAAATGTTTATCTACAATACAGAAATTTTGAATTGAAATCTGAAAATGAAATTTAATGGATTCATGGAAAGTTATTAGATATTTGTTACCCACAGAATTCCACTTTTCACCTCTTGACACGAATGCATTTAATATTTAGCAAAAAAAAAAAAATTATAAACTAAAGCTTTATCTTCCACAGCAGATCTATTATCTAATTATATATATATGTATATGTATATGTATATATACGTATATAGGTGTGTAATTTTAACAAGCCAAATGTCAAACATACTTGAGCCACTACCAGACCTCTATTTGAAGTCCTTGCGCTATTGTGTGCGTGAGAGTCAAATAAGATGACCTATTGGAAAGTGATAGGGTAATGTAGGATTATTAGGCCGTTAAAATGATATATTAGCGGTGTTTTAACGAGTTCAATATTGGGGTTCAATCATACCTTCTCCGTTTGCTGTTGAAATATGAAAAGTATCGTTCTACCACAAGTGATGAGAAGCATATATAAATTCGGGGATAGAGGATCTTTGTACCAGTCGTATAAAAAGATTTTTATATTTTTATGCAAACTCGTATCAAGATTTTCGCGATAAATTTGAAATTTCTAAAACGAAATATTTGCATTTGTTTATAATTGGGGCGAGAATAATTGCCTCGGTAATTGTCGATGGCCGGTGAGGATTTTTAAACGATTATCGCGTTTCTTCATCAAAATACCCATTCTCTCAGCTTATTAAGGTTCTTCCCACCGAATTTCAGTGCCTCTTCCGTGTTCAAATAGGGATGCGGTACAAGCTGGTTTTTAATTATGTGGGAGTGAATTTTATTGCCCTCTATTATCGCTTCGGCCATTATGATATTGAATTTCAAATTGGAATCGATGCCGACGAATTGCAGATTTAATTGGCTGATGCGTTGCGCCACCAGCAAACAGATTAACGTGCATGCTTCGCTAACTAGACGGAACAACAACTTTGCCTTAATAATCTTAACTTAAACAAGAACTTAACTTTGCCTTAATCGATCGATTTAATCGAACTCTGCACGAGAGGTAAAAATTCTCATTACGTACGAGCACGTGCAATGAACAACACGTGTGTGTGCATAATGCGAGCTCGAGAAATTGCTCGTGCAATACAGAGGCAAAGCTTCTCTTTATCAAAATTCAATTTGAAATATCAATAAGTACGCTGTTCAGTCACACGAATAAGTATTCACTACGACTTCATGTAATGCACAAGTTACGTGTAAATAACATTGCGGTTAACATTAAACTTACTTTCTTGGCCAGGTGGGTATAAACTTTGGGTGAATTCCGCCTGATACCAGTATACTTCGACGTTGTAACAGTATTCCTTATAATAATTGGGAAAATCATTGCCAAACAACGGTGGAAGAGACATAATTTTTTGTAAATTTTATTTTTCTTTTTTTTTATTTTGTATTTTTAGTTGTTGTAAATGCTGAGATTTAGCGCTCCCGATATGTTCATTTTTATTATCTGATTTGGACTTTATTGAAGAGGTGGACGAGGTTAATTTTACGATTCATTGTCGAACTACATTATTTACTGAAAATTTCGCTTCTAAAATATAGTTAGCTGCTAATCATCCATCTTGATGAGAGCTTGACTCGATTGTCAATTAAAAAATTTTGATCTCCAACATTCAAGTTTCGCGGTTCCAAGAAATATCAAATGAAAAGCACAGAACAGTAATTTTTTTTTTTTTTTTCTTTTTTAATACCTTTATTACATATTTAATGGTCAAATGAAAGTAATTGAGAGCAATTACAAAGTGGGTAAATTTTTCGGCAAATATTATAATTGTCTAGTTTGTCGCTACTTTTAAAGTATTTTTAGAGCGCAGAGCATTCTTAGCCTAGAAAGTATTTCTACGAAAAATGGCTGCATTCAAAGTAAGTTCAAAGTTCAAGGAATTGCGTATATTATTATGTCAAACGTCGAAAGCTAGCGAAGGCGCAAGGTAAATTCACTAACTTTCATTTATAATATTTAAAAGTGAAATCCATCGCGTTTATTTGCCTCTACAATTTTGTGCCGTACATTGTCACATTTGTAGGTTACTTTTTTTTTTAATAATGTTTAATAAATATATTACGTACTCCCTAGGCAGTTTATAGAAAAAAAGTACGTCAGTTTAAAGAAAGTCAATCCTACGCTACCAATTCTAATTCGAGAATGTTCAAATACGGAGCCGAGGCTTTACATTCGTGCTGGTAATATTATATATCATTAAGAATTACATTGCAAACGATGCTAAAAATAATAATAATAATAATAATGCGAAAATTATCCAACGAACATTTACAGAATATGGCAAAGAAACATGTATTCGTCTAGCCAATCTCAATGCGGATGATATTTGGAATCAACTTAAGCAAATTACAGCTTCTTAAATTTATTATATAGCAAGTAAATTAAGTATGTATTATAATTTATTAAGTTTACAAATAAAATAGATCTTTTACAACTAATTAATATTATAAATCTTTCAATTGAGGTGTCACCCTTTTTTTTTTTTTTTTTTTTTTAAAAAACGTTTATTTTAAAATCTCTCTCTATTAATTTACAATCCTTACTAATCGTATTTAGGTAAGCCAAAATTTTCAGGTTTAAAGTCTTTCAGGCTATTTATCACCAAAGTCGCTTGTTCGGTAAACTTTTTTGGTAAATTTTTATCAGGTACCATTACAGTTTGCATTCCTGCATTTATTCCGGCTTGAACACCGTTTGGTGCGTCTTCAAAAACAAGGCACTGCAAGAGAAATAAGGTGAAAATTGTGCGTTCCTTTCGAGTCAAAAATTTGAGCCTTCAATAAGCTTATTATCGAACCTTAATGGGATCGGGTGTATCGTCAAATCTCTTTGCAGCAACTAAAAATATATCAGGATTTGGTTTCCCTTGTTTCACGTCTGGATCAGAACCTCCGAGCACTTTATGGTGAAATAGGTCAAAGATCTTCGTCAGGTGTTTGGTTTTCAATGCGAAACTATCGGCACTGGAACTTGTAGCCAGTGCGATAGGAATTTTGTGTTTATGTAAATGATGTAGAAGTATTTCAACACCTATGCACACACAATTAGTTACATGTTATTTATTTCGTATAATAATAGTAATTTACATCAATGCGAGTGCTATGAAACTTTGAATGGGTGATTAACAGACGGTGTCGGGTGGAGCCAACTTATGCACTCTACCTATCTTGAATGCAGTTTATTTATTTCTTTTACTCGCTACGGTAGTTGAGAATTTGAAGCCATTACAATTGAAATAATATTTTTTGTTAACAATTTTTTCGATTCTATCGTATGGAATTTAATCATTGTATATATATATAATTGCTAATGTATTGTTAGTAAATTGAATTTTACTTGTATGTGAATGACCAATTTAATTTATCATTCAACGCATACATATAATTTGAATATTTTGTCAAATTAGGCTTTTAGATAGGCTTTGTAAATTGGCAAAAACAAATGTTGGGATTTGTAAAAGCGACTTATTATACTTCATATTTTTATATAAATTTCTCGCGCGATTTTACAAATATTTACATTAAAAGTTTGCCACCAAGAAAATTTCCTAGATATTGTATCTGAACTTGATGCTAAGTTACAGAAAAATCACTCAAAATCAGTTACTTAGATTACCTCGAGCTACGAATAAATAATATTGTAATAATAAGTTGATATTTCGTTCACAATTGAGAATAAACAGAAATTTTATGCTTATTTTGTTCATTATGACAGACAGACAAGTATGCGAGCATAAACGCGTGCGTATTTTCAAAATCTTTATCAATAAATTGACACGAGTTTCTTTTGTCAGCGGTATCAATGAGTCGATTGTCGGACATGTTTCTTCTCTATTAGGTATGACTTTCAAAAAAATTTTTACAATTCATCCTTGCATTTTGCAATACTAATTGACATAATAAATTGCGACAATGGGAATTGAAATTTCTTTTGTTTCATTTCATAACATTAAAATAGAAAACATGCAAGAAAATTTTTTTTGATTTAGCAACATGATCGGTAAAATTATATTCCATGTACGAATGATCTTATCGATTGAAAGTGGATGTAATTCTAGTATTGCGAGAAACATGTATCTGAGGGCATGCTCTCGATGTAAGAAATATGTTAGAAATAAGATACTTGTGATGACATGAGCATAAAAATCTGCAAAACAAAAATAATGAAGCTGCAGCTTTTGGAAGCAAGTAAAACTTCTTAACCTGGCATCACTTTTACGTCAATAAAATATTCTTTCTGAAGCTTGTGGTAAATATCCTGAAAATCATTGACGCTTATTGGCAGTTTGTAATGGTTTATAATAAGTTCGGCCCCAACCAGCTCAGGTCGTCCGAGCACTTGAAATGTCAGATCACCCTCATAAGTGTGGCCATATTTCTTGCAGATAGTACCATAAATTTTCTTGTATATTGTTTCTGAATCTGTAGAGTATAAGCGAAAAAAATAATATTAACAGATGGGAAATGTGAAAGTCACCTGGTAAAAGCTTAGAGCTTGGGAACACATCAGCATAGCCAACTATCAACTGGTCTGTTAATTCCTGTGGCTGCAGTGGCAACTTAAAAGTCTCTATTAGGTAACGCACAAGCTCACTCGTATGAAATCCCATAGTAGTAGCCTTATTCGCCCATGTAAATTCATTGCCATAAGGACTAAGAATACGATTAATAACTGTAGTATATAATAGTTCTGTATCTGTAAAATTAAGGCAACATTGACAGTTCGTGTGAAAGGTTAGCCTTGAAATTATAATATCAATAGATATGAGAATATTTCTGTAACGCAATGAAAGTTTTTCATTGAACTTTCTTAATTGACTGACATGTTACTTGTACATTGTAGCTAATCATATAAATGCGCTGCTCTTTAATGCTGAAAATTTCTTTCTCATTTCACGTAACGATAGATTAAATGGAGAATCATCGAATTGATGTCTATAAAGGTAATTTAAATGGAAATTTGTTATTTAAGAGTAAGAACATAAGAATAAGAGCCTCGTTTTTCATTTACCATTAAAATAATTGCGAACATTTTTCAACAATTTCATTAAAAAGTTTACTGAAAAAGGGTTCAATGGCATATATATTAATTTTAATATATTTCACTTCAATGACTGCATTCAAATAATAATACTAATAATAATATAGAAGTTTCGAATTAAAATTATAAATTAATGAAAAGTTTATATATAAAATTAAAGCTGCATTTAAAAATAATTTATATATGTAAAATGTTTAACTTTTATATTTGAAATATTTCTCAAAAAGTTAATTGAACAATTAAGACTTTCAGTTTTTGTGTATAAGCAAACGTTCATTAATTGCCTAATTATTTGAAGTTTGAATATTATAATTTTAAAAATTTTAATAAAAATTGACATATTCATAATAATTTATTAAAGATAATATATTAAAGAATAAAAACTAATAGTTTCGTAATTTTAAATCAATTAATTAAATATAACAATATCATTCAAAAATTATTAATTATTATGTAATTTAATTTTCAATTATGATAAAAAAAAAAAACAAACAATGTAACACATTGTTTAAGCTTTTATTTTAAAGGTGCATATTACGTAGATAAGTTCATAATAGTTTTGCATAAATATTAATGAAAACGTTATTTATTCTTAATAGATTTAACTTTTAAATTAAAAAATTAGTCGATAATGAATTTATATTCGTACAGACATTTATTGAAATATATCTCATTCTCACTAGAACGTGATTTTTTAAGTTTTTCATTTTACTATTGTGAATAAAATCAATGAAAAAGTCGATGGTCAATTATTTTTAATTATATAGATATAACTTACTTCTTTTAATTTATAACTTTACGAAATTAGAAAGTAATACAGTTAATAATTAAATTCAATTATAAGCACGAACAAATTATGTTGAAATATAATTAAATTTAAATATATATTTATTTTTTAATATTAAAATTAATATTTAATTGAAAACATAATTATTTCAATAAATTTTTAATTTTTATAATTAACTCTGCGAAAGAAATTTTAAAATGTTTTTTGTTCTCAGTGTAAATAATAAAAATGTTATATTTTTAATTGAGAAAAATTGTTAATCAAGAGACAAGAGATAATGGAATGCTAAATTTGTTAGTACATTTATTACAATGTAATCTACTCGCAATATATTAAACGCGTTTGCCTAAATTTGTCAATCGTATTAGCGCTAAAAAAAAAAAAAAAAAAGAAAAAAAACAATGCATTAGGAATCAAACAATAGAAAACAATGCAAATTATGTTAATAAATTATAATGAATGATAATCATTGTATAATCAACTGAATAGATTTAAAACCAATATTATTACAATTACCACTTTACGACAGATGGTTATTGTCAAAAAAATGCGAACTGCCAAAATGTTTTCAATAAAACAATTACTTCTCTACAAGCGAACCAACAGTTTTTTAAAAATGCTAACCACATACCAAGATTTCATTATTTACGTCTTCCTCGTACTCCTTTTCTTTGCCATCCGCTATAACTCACGCAAGCAACGATTTTAATAATTTATCACTATTATTATCGATAGTTGCAGCTGATGTGCATTTGCTATCGATAGTGTGTGGCATAGTATGCTCGCGCACATGCGCGTGTGGGTGTGCATGTGCATGGACACGTGCAAGCGTTTAGTTTCAAGGCTAAACCAACAAGGAACGTAAACTATCTAAGCGACACGTGAAATACACTGTTACAAATTTCAATACATAATACATTGTTCGCAAAAGTGTTTTTTCCTCGCGTAATATAAAGTCCGTTTGCGCGGAATGGCATTTAAATTGGCCGTAGGCGCATAAAGTGTAATATTTATATTTACCGCCAGTCTGCAAAAGCTCATGTATGCACATCGAGAATTGATATCTTGATAAATAGTTTTCGGCAGCAATACATTGGCATACAGCAAGAAATCAAACGAGAAAAGTTTTTTAAAACCTCAATAACAAACGAACAAAAGCTTCGCTAAAGAGTTGTAATTTGCAGTTTCCCCATTGTCGTGATTACTTGGCAAACACTACCCATGCTTTTCCACGATACAATTAGCAATTTTAACACCACTTTTAATCTTTTCAGTGCACGAGAAACAATGAATAATATATATATGTATGTATATGTGTGTATGTATTATCTCTTTTTGCAATAGCCTGCTGGCTTAAATCATCCCTCGTTTTCTCGATCTCATCACTACTGCCCTGCAAAAATGATTCTTCCCCGTTTATTTACGTTCCGATATTGTAATTCATAATTTTGCGGATAAATCTCAAAGTGTAAGAATTAATTTGAAGGTTAGTTTACGTATCGGCTAAATTTTTATTGATTGTGCATTATATATTTTTTTCTGTATTAAAAGAGATACGTTTTATTTGTTTTGTTACAATTTATTTCTTCGTTAGATAAAATTTAAATATTGTTCAACGTCTCGTGGGAAGATTTTAATCTTTTATCTGATAAAGAGGGCTTAAATTGTTAACGCGATACGTTGTTTGCATTTTACAATAATTAGAGTTTTACAATAATAACGAATGTGCAATGAATATGTGATTCGGATTTTCTCGAAGATGTGGCACTCGAGGAAAACCTATCTGAGAAATAAAAATAATCCAAAGTAATTTAAACTGCAAGGAAGAGGGTAAATTGCGTTAAAAAACTGTAACATTACATTTATAAAATATTCAACTACATAATACAACGATTAATTAAAATAAACTTGATTGGTGGTTAATTGAAAAATTTACTTTACAAATATTTATTTGTTACTTGAACGACATTAGTTTCGTATTATTAGAAAACCAAATTGAATTAAGTTTCTTTTCACCACTTGCATAAAACAAGCAATTTCATCTGTTATTTATAATAAATTATCCCAATATAATTGAATAAAAATCATTTATAATGAATAATGTTAAGAATAATTTTCATATTTAAGCATATCATTTGTTATGAACGAATGACCAAAAAAAAAAAAAGAAAAGAAAAGAAAAAACAAGAGAAAGAAAAAAGAAAAAAAAAGGGAGACATGTAAAACAAAAAAAAAGCACGGGCTTTAAATATTTCTATTTGTCCATGACCTTAAAAAGAGACAGCACATGTATCCATTTTCTTTCTCTCTCTGAAAAGTCACCACATCCACCGCGTTCCTTTTTTGCATGCTGACATCCAATAAATACCCTCGAAAAGCAAACACAAAGCGAAAATGCGGGATTGTGCTTAATGTGAATTCGCAGGGGACTTGCAACGAATTCACCTCAACAATTAATCATTCTCTACCTGAATTCTCTCACCTATCAATAATCCATCCATGTCGAAGATGCAGTGCGTCACATTTTTGAATTTTGAGTTTGACATTTCTGACATTGTGAATATCGAGGCTGGCTGGCTATTATATATATATATATATATATTATATATATATTTATTTATTTATTTATTTATATGCACGTACGGATGAATGTATATAAATATATATTCATATATATATATATATATATATTTATTTATTTACTTATGTATATGTACACGAACATGTGCTCTATTTATATATGTATATGTATGACCGTAAATTTCTATGTATATGGATATATATATATGAATATATATATATGTATATAAAGATGCACGTGTGCGTGTAGTATTTATAAGTTTTTTTTGTTCTCCTTTTCTTTATACGAATGATTTATGTACACACACGCGCACACACCGACGCACGGCAGCTCTAAAAACTAGACGGACCTTTGCGCTCCCCAGCGCGAAATCAACTGACGAACAGACCTTGGGATCGCGGACGTGAAGCTTGACGTGAACGTAAACCTACGGTCACGTTACCTGCCATTACCACATTGACCTAATAATGGCGGCAACGTCGTGTCACTTTGATTGGACAATATTTTTGTCCAACGTCGATAAATTTAACGAATTTAATGCTCAATAGTTGCACGCACGGCCCAATTTGCGGACCTTTACTCTCAACAATTGGACGAAACGATTAAATTGTATCCGATAACTGGCGACTCGGCGGTTGTTCTCCGTTTTGTTGTTGTTGTTGTTTGCTCGACACCAAGTTCAAGTGGAGCGCATCGGTGCCAGGGGCGACAAGATGGGCATTTTGTTGAATTGCCACTGTTGGGATGAAATTAAGCCGAGGCGCACAAGCTTGACCGTGGCAATCGGTTGCATCCCCATCACTCGCCGCACTATTCGCATTTATTCGATCTTATTGTTATTGATGAAATTAACGGAGCGCACGCGTGCGCGCACACTGAGATGAGCGCTGCGCTCGGTGCATTTGAAATGAGAATTCAAAATTCAATCGACCGGTTCAACTTTCCAGCCCGGCCACTTTGTTTTCCCTCCTCCTCCTCGCTTTGTCACGTACCTCAATAACAATGCGAAACATTTTGAGATGATTTGAGATAATTTGCGAGCAAGAGAATTTAAGGCAATTTGCATCTAAGAATTAGAACTTGTTGGGCTTAGGGCAGGGGGGGAGGAGAAGAGGTAATAAATACCAAGAGGAATGTTGTGTCGCCAATTAAACGAGACCTCTTGAGAATTCTCACGCGAAAAAGGCACACGACGTGTGTTTATCTCGGTATTTGGCTGCTTCGGGGCCAACATTAAGTGCCTCATTTCTGTCGGAGGAATGTCCGGATAATCAGTGATAAGATAGATTGTGATCGGTGGGCCATTGTGGCTTGTCACACGTAGCTTCACAAGTGCTCGGCAGAGGGCAGAAAAGTATTGCCGAGTTATTTTGCACTTGCAAGTTGTACTTGACGGGCCAAGTAGCCCCCTCCTTAAGTAGATAAATAATTAGCCGATACTCTTACGTATCTTTAAGATACTTTAATTGCAGATTAGGGATGGCAGTGAAAGGAAGGCGAAGATGCGTTATGATCAGTATGAATGAGCACTGTGCTTAAAGCATACTCAATTACTATCAATGGCAATTTCATAAATGAAAGGCGAACTCGGCTTTTATAATAAAGATAAGAAATGCTTAATGATAAGGTTTCGTAGGAAGCAATCTTAAGCAATTGATGCTTATGTTGAGATTAATGCTTTTACGAAAGGCGAGTTGGAGGCTTAATTTATAATTCGCAATTTTGTCGTAAATTCTTAAAAGCTTATAAAAGCCGAATGAACTGATCCAGCTGATTGCGCTCGATCCTCGACTGGCACACATGTCAATGTGAATAATTCTAATAATTCTAATAATCCCAACAACAACAACAACAACAACAACAACAACAATAAAGTATTATTCACTGCTTTAAAAGAGAAAAGGCTCATTGGCAGGGAACGATTTCTTTGCCGGCCTGCACTTGCACTCATTAACGTAAATAATATCAGTGTTTTCGTACCTGCGCTACAGTTGAATATCGAAATGTCGATTTTCCAAGTTTATGTACGAATTAATTGCCCTTTAAAATCTTAAATGTCGCTCGGCAATCTAATGCAAACGACGCATGCTGCGCCGTCCGCAACAAATACGCGCGCACACACGCACATACGCACGCACACAACGATCATTAAAACCATTAACACCTCAGCACAATCAACATTGGGCCAATTTTACGCACAATTGCGCCATATCAATCGCCCGTGCGCACATTTGCCGAGAATATTATTAGAGCGGGCCACCATACCAGCAATAAAAAATTCATTGCCTATGTCCAATATGCCAAATCAAGTCCAATGGCCAATAAATGGCAGGGGCGGTGCATTAATTTTATAAATAAGCCTTCTTGCATCACTATATGCAGCTACATGCCACCACTATTATACCACGAGACGAGGTGTAGCCTCTGCTTTATATGGGACTCGCCAATACCAGGATATCAGAACTCGATAGCAACTCGTCTTCCAAATCTATTTACATATATATATATATATATATATATATATATATATATATGCCGGGGAATCCAATCCTGGCATACCGGTTATGAATTTCCATGGCTACAGCCGTATCCGCCCACTTCTCATCCCTACTGCAACACATACACAGCAGCGCTGCAACGAGATCGCGCGAGGATAAGAATTGCGAATGCGGAGATTATTATCCGTGGACTCTTTGTGTACTCGTCGAGACCCCGAGAGGTTCGTCTCATTCTAGCTCGCGGCACTTGGTCACTCGCGTACGCAGAATCAACCTATTTTAGGAATCAGAGCTAATGTTAAAGCTAATCTAATGTCCGCAAATACTCTAGTAAGGTCATTGTGGAAAATGTGGGGAAAAAAAAAATGCCGGTTATTGTCTTTGGAAATAGTAGGAAATAGCGAGTAGCTCTTAAATCGGGCTTTAATGGACAAATTTGACGAGGCCGTGTTAGTAAGATTCCGTAGAAGAAGAAGAAGAAGAAAAAAATGAGCGCAGTTAAGAGCGCATTGAATGAAGAAAAAGCTTATGGAAAATGAGAAGGTAAGATATGCGTTGAACAGGATTTCAGGAATAATGCCACTTTGCGGATTTAAAAGAAGCTGATTTATGAAAAAATGTTCACGCAAAGTAGCAAGGAGAGCAAAGAGAGGAAAAGTCTTTAGAATTGTATTTGTCAGTAGCGATGAGGAGGCATTTTTGAATGAGATTTTTATTTTGGCATATAATTCTTTGTTTGTTTGTTGATCGACGTTTCGATTTGCGATGGAAAACAAAAGCGATCTTGGATGTAAAGTAGCATTTTCGATACAGAAAATGGCCGAATAACTGTTTACGATAAAACGAAATTATTAAGAAAACATCTCTATAACTCATTGCCATAAAGAATGGAGCTTTCAAGGTACGATTAAAATTAAAATTCAGTCACAATTGATGAAGATCAATTTGTCAATCGCTATTTCCACTCAGTTTTATCCAGTCAATTATATAGTATTATCATTATTATTGTTATTATTGTTATTGCTATCATTGTCATTATTGTTGTTATTATTTTGAAAACAATGGGTCGAAAGCTTTAGAGGAAGTTGAAGTAAATGGTGATTAAGCATGAGGTGGATTCAGTTTAAAAGTAAGAAGCCTTTGTGCACGTTTTAGGGTAAATGTATTTTTTCCAGAATCTCCGAGTATTGCGATCGCACAAAAGAATTATTAATAATAATTATTCATAATGAAACCGCACTTGCGTTTAATTTAACTCTTCGAATTGCTATTTTTAAATTATAATTTTATCTAAAAAATGATTTTTTTTTTTTTAATGATAATACAACTCGCGAAAAGTAATCTCTTCTGCCGTGGTGTCTATGTTTTTTGAGAAGAAAAATTTGTTTTCCGGAAGCACAAACTTATCGAGCAAAATGAAAACTTCCCTTTCAATTCATTTTTAAAAAACATATTAATGTAATATCAATTTACTCCCTTTCTGTTAAAGCGCATCCTAACAATTGCATTTCGCAATTGACTACGAAAATAATCTATGCCTCGAGCACTTTTATGATTAATAATCGTAATCTATAATAATTAGCCTCTCCAAAATCTTATTCCTTAAGTTATCTAAAATACGTCTAAAAATTCAATTTTTAAAAATCCCTTTTTTCCCTACCATACACGCCACTTAAATGTTATTTATTTCATTTCTAATTTTATCAGCTACGCTTAATGTGACAGATTTATTTAATGGACCAATTGCTTTATCGTGAAAACGTATTGACTATTGTTAGGACTATTATCCTAGGCCAGTGTAAACAATGGCCTATTAATTGCCATTTGACTGTGCATGCATAATTAAATTTTAGACACGTTTTTCCTTCCTTGGCCAAGGCTCACTAATAACAATAACTGAGCGAGGATCAACTTTTAACTAATAATTATGAAGAATTTCAACCCTAAGGCCATCTCCCCACGGGACGCTATATCACGCTAAAAGCGAGAATAGTGACGAATCTTCAAGATTTCAAGGACACTCTATTTATTGTTAAAAACAGGCTCAATAACGCATTTGCTTGAGATGACTTAGATATGTGTGGGGTCCGATAAGAATTTTATCGACAAACAAGTCTCGCTGAATTTATCGTACAAATAAGCATATAAGCGGGGGGTGGGGGGGTTAGCCATAAATGGCTATTTGAGTTTTAAATTCGTGACTTTAAGAGCGCAAAATCGTTATACTGTGCTTAAAGATAACGTCACGTCCTTTTGAAAATACGAGCAACGCCGAGTGCTTAGCTCACACAACAGCCAATACATTGCCGGACGAAAATATTAAAATATTAATATCCCTTGCTATCTCTTGGCGAAGAAACAGCTCCGCAGGGGCCACGAAAGTACCCTGCGATAAAATCCTCCACGCTCGCTCAAAACGAGCGCGATAAAAGCAAACCCCCGTGATAGTCGAGCCTGCCTATCATCGGCTTACTCACCGTCACCTCCAATCTCATGTCCCGACCTAATAGCCGCGCAGGGCGGCACACGGGCACACACGCACAGAGAGAGCGAGAGAGAGGCAGAGAGAGAGAAAGAGAGAGGGGATCAGGAGTGGGAGAAAGACATGGGCTCCAGCGTACACGCCACACGCACTAGACACATGAGCAGCGCGTATATGTCATACTCGCGTGCCTTCGGAACAACACTGCCGACCCCATACGACCAGTGCGGAGAATTGTGGTGCGGGAGAGGACGAGGGCGGCAACGGCGACGACGACGACGACGACGACAACGCGACTCGAACGTAAACAAATGCGATCATCAGCCGCGGGCTCGCTCTTCACTCATGACCCATCGACAGGATTGATCTGACCGTGGATTCTACCGTGCAGTGTAATTGCGCAACGCGACCAAAGCCATCGTCGAGGAGTGGGCGAGAGCAGATTTTTCGTGCGCCTCAGGCAGAAGCTTAGGGTAGGCGAGCGTCGGCTGATCGCGGGAGGAGGAGCTGCTGCCAGATCGAGAAATGGTCAGTTTTATTGTTTAAGCGCACTTGCATCTCTAGCGAATTCGTCCCTAACCTCATTATGTATCTCTGTTTTTCACCAACACACGCGCGCGCGCACACGCGCACGCACAAGCGCGCGCGGCCTGATGACATGACACAATGCAACGAAACGTTTCCACTCTGTCAACTTGTACTTGGTACCGTTATATTATTTCGCCAAGTTTTGCTTGTAATCTCACTCGGTTGCAGATAAGATAGAGATAGGAGGAAATTCGTCGTCGATTGTCAGTCGTTCACGTGCTTATGGCTCATTGTGTTCATTTGCTCGCAATTTATGTTCAATGTCCAAGTTTATTGCATTGGCAGCAAAGAGATTTAACAAAGTCAATGCCGCGAGCATCACGGACCCTTTTATATTTATCGAATATTATGATAAGTTGCTCGACCTATAATAATAAATGTCCAAGAATATTCCATCGCAGTTTCATAAGTATGTGAAAGTAGAAAATAATTTAACGATTAATTATGAATTGGATGGGTAATGATAATTATTTATAAATGCACAACTTTCGAGTACAAGTATCGTTAAAAGAATAATAGTTAATTTCATTGTTCTGATATTAAACTTACGAAATGCCTGGATGACTAATTAATTCTCTTTTCGATTTTCTTTTTATGTATCTATTTTTAGTATTCGTGTTCATTGGAAAAAAGATTAAATGCAAAATTTCGTTCAATTTACTTTTATTTGCGTTATCACTCTTACACTTGCAGATTGCTTATAATTATAATATTACAAGTATGTAATATTGCTACGGTACGTTTTTGTTTGAAAAGTCATTTTTATTGCTAAAATATCAAATTATATTGCAATGGAAAATTTTGTTATTTTAATTATCAATAGCGGAAGGTAATATAACATTAACTTTAGTCAATAGACGTATGTTAATTTCCTATTAAAATCTATTTGAGTTTATTAACATTTGTTATGAGTAAATAACAAAATAACAGGACAAAAATAATTCATTCTTACTTTGTATGTTTGCAAGAATTGTTCACAAATATAAGGTAACTTTACTTTTTATTAAGTTTAATCAAAAGCATTGGATGCTTTAATATTGATGAAGATAATCGATAATGTAACTTAAATTTTATTACTAATAAATGTTAATAATTGAAATTGAAAATAATGAAAATGTACAACGTTCCAATGAAATGAAATGAATTATAAAATATTATTAATAAATAATTAAATGAAATATAATGTATTTCTTGAAATGCTATTCGTTTTATTAGAAATACAAGAAAGGAGGAATTCCTTCTAAATATACAATTCCTAATCTAATGAAATAAAATTTATCTTAATCCTTTCTCTGAATGAAAAATTTACCTTCCTAATCTTTGCATCAAAAGTGCGCATAAAAAAATTTGAATTATAATTTGATAAGAAGCTTCATATAATAATTAAACAATTAATTACAAATAATTATTTCAGGACGATGACGATCAGTATCAGTCTGGTTATGATGTGGGCTCGTTTCCAAAAGATTTTGGATACACACCGTTTGATGGTGATGGGGATGGCTCCGCAGGTCCCATGACAGGAGATCAAAAGCCTAGAATATTATTGATGGGTCTTAGACGGTATGTAAACATCAAAATAAAAGATTCTGTAGTTTGTCAATGTGCGATAGTACAGTCGAAGCTCATAAAGCTTACTTACAAATTATTAGTCTTAAAATTTAATTGAATTAATATTGTAATATTGTGTCCTATGAAATTAGAAGTGGCAAATCATCGATACAGAAGGTGGTATTTCACAAAATGTCGCCAAACGAAACACTCTTTCTGGAAAGCACAAACAAAATCATTAAGGACGATATTTGTAATTCAAGCTTCGTGCAATTTCAAATTTGGGATTTTCCTGGACAGATAGATTTCTTTGATCCTACATTTGACAGCGATATGATCTTTGGTGGCTGCGGAGCCTTAGTTTTTGTCATCGATGCGCAAGATGATTACATGGAGGCTCTAAATAAGCTGCATTTAACAGTCACAAAGGCATATAAGGTTAATCAAGCTATCAAATTCGAAGTCTTTATACATAAAGTCGATGGATTATCAGACGACTACAAAATGGAAACACAAAGGGATATACACACTCGAGCGAACGATGATTTAATCGACTCTGGTATACAATGTTTAAATAGTACATAGTATTGTATAAAATTCATAAAAATGGATCGCATTCCTACTTAAATAGCAACACATCGTTATTACAATTTTATTATTTATACGAATTTTATTATTACCATTAAATTTAATTGGATTTATTCGTTCAATAAAATATCAAAGCCATAGTGCACGAGTATGTATTATTTGCATGGCAAATGATCGCAGAGGCGTTTACGCGCACAAACGCATAATTTTAAAGCGACGATGCTCTTACAATTACAATCATAATTGCTAAAATTTCATTCGTACAGAGTACCATTATTTATGCTGTGAAACTTATACGATCAATTATTTTATAATATGCATACTTTTTAGGCTGCGATCAAATACATTTGAGTTTCCACTTAACATCAATTTACGATCACAGTATATTTGAGGCGTTTAGTAAAGTTGTACAAAAATTGATACCCCAATTGCCAACCTTGGAAAATTTACTCAATATACTTATCTCGGTGAGTTCAATATCACTTCATTCACGATTCATTTAAAATTATGCAACCTCTTAAATAGTTTTATCTCGTTTTCAATTTTTACAGAACTCAGCGATAGAGAAGGCCTTTCTTTTCGATGTTGTTTCAAAAATATACATTGCAACCGATAGTTCGCCTGTTGATATGCAAAGTTATGAACTCTGTTGTGATATGATTGATGTCGTAATCGATGTCTCTTGCATATATGGGTAAGCGATTCAGAGATTTAATTGAAGACGAAATGGTGCACGTGAGAGCAGATTTTTACCCAACTTGAGATTACTCTTATCAAAGCCACGTCAAATTAATAATAATATGCATTTGCTGGACAAGCTTATTTATGCCTGCATTTCGGTTATAAAATAAATAATTTCTCGCAAAATAAGAGAGGAAAAACATCAAAAATTAACTGTGATTTGTATTTTTACTCTTTATCGTAATCATTATCTTCTTTTTTTATCTCTAGATTACGGGAGGAGGTGGAGGCAGCAGCATTCGATAGCCAAAGCTCTAGTTTAATTAAACTGAATAACGGAACAATTTTGTATTTAAGAGAAGTGAATAAATTCCTTGCTCTCGTCTGCATTTTGAGGGAGGACAATTTTGATAGGCAAGGTAAATTTCCAAGCGCAAAATGTCAATTTCAATAACCGCAGCATCGTCGTGTCAGTAAAAAGAAGCTTAAATTTAATGCAAAATGAGTTATTTTAAAGACCGACAAGTATTTTTTTTCGCCTAAAGCTCATTATTGGAATGCACGTCTGCCATTCTTGCCAATTCATCGGAACTCTGTGTACGTGCCCCCATTTTGCAAATAATACGCTTTAACAGCGACTGATGATTAAATCGATCATCATTAACATAACACAAGCATTTGCCTATTAATTTCGGAAAGTAGAGAAGCTATGTAGAAGCAAGGCAAAGCTCGGAACAGCCCCGCCATCCTCTAAAATGCTGATGCACGTGTGAATTGCAGGTGTGATCGATTACAACTTCTTGTGCTTCCGCAACGCAATCCAACAAGTCTTCGAGCTTCGCAACAAAGCCTTGGCTGCGGCCACGAATACCAGCAGCACCAATCCTGGCCTCAGCGCCAACAACCACTCGACCTCACCCGTCACCGGCAGCCTCGTGGACAAGGGAGCCGGGAGTGTGACCGCGAGCGCCGCCCAGTCCCTCATAACGTCTCAGGCGGTCGCTGGACCTAGTGTCACACTCGCCCAGAACGGGACGATTGTGCTTGCGCAGAGTTAACCTAACGTGTGCTGCGACAGTGCAATCGACCTCGGCAAGCTTAACATTTTAGGTAGAGAGACCTTTTGAGAAAGATTTTTTCGTGAATTTCATGAAGGAAGCGGTGTGCGATGAGGCATTGAGGCAAGTGTGGCGGCTTTCACGGCCAAGTGAATATTGTACTTTCGGGCAATTGTTTGTCGTTAAGGCGTTAAGCTCGGCCGAAAGTACTATAAAATATGTTGAGTAGCGGGGATTATTCATTTATGACGATCAATTGTCAATTGGTAGCTCACTCGGTAGTGGCTGGTAGTTCAAAGTGTTTTTCTTTTATTTATAAAAATTCAAGGTTACTTTGTAGTTTCATTGTCGACATTGGTCAAGTAATGGCAAATAATCCTGTTACTAATTTCGTTCTAAATCCGATATTTTGGTAATTGTAATTTTTTTGCTCGTGTGTACATAAGTGAAATAAATGCTGCTCCAATACTTCCAAAGTGAAATTAATTAATGAATAATTGCGAGAGTAGTTAAAAAGAATCGTAAAAAAAAAAAACCTGTACATATCTAAATCAATTACATTTGGGTGTAGCGATGCTTAAGTTGGTGAAAGCAAAATTTTCCATCTCGTTTTACAAAACTAAGTGCCGAAAATGATAAATGAGTCTCAATTACCGATTTATTACCGAATTATTACCGATCTAAGATTTCGCGATGTACCGTAGATATTCAGGATTTCAAGTGATATTTAATTTATTAATGTAAAGTTACTGTTTTTAGTTCCAGCATTTTTCAGTTATAAATCCAAATACGTATTACACATAATAAAAAAGAAAAAAAGCCTGCTCGGCACATTGTTAAAATTCTCTAAAGATGTATAAAGTATAAAAACTGCGATCTGTACCGTATGTATATAGTATATATGTATATATATACGTATATATGTATGCATATATATATATACATATATATATATATACACGTATATATGTGTGCATATATATATATATATGTGTGTGTGTATATACGTATGTATGTATGTATGTGTGGGTATACTGATTGTGATGATAAAAGTTGTAACTAATTGGAAATTTAATAAAATTGTATATAAAATATTGTAGTGTGTGTGTCGTGCTGCCAAATATCTTAAAAAAACATGTTCTTTGCAATTTTTTTACTTTAGAAATCATCCGTGTCGCTGTTTTGAAGTTTTGATTCTTCGATCGTCTTGGGTAAAGCATTATTGACAATTGACGAAGGGGAATTAAATTTATTTTGCGATTCTCTTCGACCAGACCGGCGTAAATGTGCAAAAGATCGTTCGCATTCGTTCGTCTTTCTCCGCAATTGTTGATCAAGACTGAAATAATATCGGATTAAAAGAGTTAAAAACTAAAATATTTTATTTATGCATGGAAAAATCTATTGTAAAAGTGTGGCGTCGATTACTAATTCGATTGCAATAATAAATTTTATTTTTAATTTTATACCCTACATATTTTTTTTTTTTTTTTTATCACTATATTGACATTTTACTGTAATCTTTTTATTTAATACCATTAGTGTAATAATAATAATAATAATAATAATAATAATAAATAATAAATAATAATAATAATAAATATACGTTTTCATATTATTTGGTACGATTTTTTAGTTATAGAAACTTTATATTTGATGATTATCAATTAGATCTTAGCATTTAATTATTCAAATGCAGAATTATATAAATGCTTACATATCGTTTAATTCAAATGTATTAAAGATTCATTTGAATGTCATATATTTTGTTATGAACACTTTGAAAAACATTTAGAGGTACATTGACTGCGTATATTCGTAAACAATTAACCTGATGTCTATAAATACCCTCCATCGATCACATTGAAGCAGATATGTAAATATTATCTCTATTACTTTTATCGATGGATATGATTGCACATTAAACACTTGTAGGCACACGTTCAATTACAACAATTTACAATTCGTATGTTAAATATGTTTTTTGTACAGTTTATTTAATAAAACAAAATATTCATATTAAATTTTCTTTCGACGTACGACGTTCATAAACAGTATGCATTAGCTAATATTAAATTTGAAGAACGTTATTTTTTTTTGTTTTTGTTTTTTTGTTTCGAGCCGTTTATCATCGATCAATATTATAGATCCAAATAGAATATAAAAACTCGTAAAAATCTAGTAGATGAACATATTATTATTATACAGCGATAAATCTCAAGTACAGTAAATTGGACTTGAAAGTAAAATTGTACCTCAACACCATAACGCTTTATAAATTACACAAATTATCAGATGGGAATATATAACAGTGGTGGTAATGATAGGACTTTCGCATTCGCTCAATCCATATTTATACCAATTCTGTGCGTGTTGAAAGCCATTTCTCGAAAATCTTGAGGATATACCGGACGGCGGAAAGCTCTGGTAGGCGATCTCGTTTAAAATATTCCTGCCGAGATCCGTTAAATGGTCTTTTATCGAGTAAAATTTTCTCCCTAATGTCGGAATGATGGGGGTCAGGAGTTTATCTGAAAAGGGTGAGAAAGAATTCGGAGTAGGATGAAAGCTGTAGATCTCAATAGGTAGACTTTGTTTTTGTATGGTACGACGGGATTTTAACAGATGTGTGGGAGCATTAGAGAGATAATTGATTTATGACTGAGTATTGGAAAAATTGTAATTAGATGTCGAGTTTTCAATTATCACGAGAGATGGTGAGTAGAGTGTATGCTGATTTTATTAAGGTAAACCTCGTGGAAGAGAAATTAATTTATTTTACAAAAACATATTTACAAACGTATTATTAACAAATATTTTCTTTCGGTAAATAATGGATCAACACTCGCTGACACAGCAGTCGAGTTTTTGTTTTAACTCAATATTATACATTTATTTTATATACAAAAGTAAAGGCAATAAATCCTTTAAATACGTTTGCAAATTGGAGAACGAATGGTGAGAAAAAACTTTTATTGCCGAGGTTTTCTCCCACCAACATTCTACAGAACATTCATTTGTAATGTAAAATTTGACATTCTACTAATAAACTGTTACTGTTTGTTTGTTTATTGGGACGAGTGTGTGTGTGTGTGTGTGTGTGTATCGCTATATTACGTCGACGGCACACTGCAATTAAAGGCAGAGCTCAAACCAGTCACTGCAAACAAGATAATCAACAAAACAAAAATTAGTTAAACAATTGAAAATGCAAGCTACAATGTCGTGAATACCGAAATATATTAGTATCAGAGCATTTCATATTAATTTACTTATGAAATGATTTTCATAAGAAGTTTAATATTCGTCAAATGATTAAACTGCGTTAATTGGCAAAAAGTAATATTCAAAAGCATGCTTCTTTTTTTTTTATCTTATATTGATTTAGTTTTTCTCGTTTACTTAAGTATCCAAACACAAATCTGCGTTAAAAACAATGGAGAAAACAAAACAAAAAAATTATATATATATATAATTTAGATATGAAAGGAAATTCGATTATTCGTCAGATCTGTTATCATTAGTAAGAGATAGTATGTGCACCACTTGGTACGAGCTTACGTGTACTTGTGAATGAATATGAACTTACGGTAATCGGCATCCTTATGTTGCACGGCATTGTGTAATCCCAAAGCCAAAAACGTATGGTACTTGACATAGTCGTGCTCGAATTGATCGAGGCTTTTGCCAATAAATACCAGCGATTCTGGTTTCCATTTGTCACGAATCTTTTCGCACATTTCCAACAGCTGGCAAAAAAAAAGAAAAAATGTTTATTAAAATACAAAAGCATTAACGATATTCAATATTTTGAGTTTATGATTATTAGCTGGACTTATTAATAGCTTAAATAGCGATACGGATTTTTATTTATTTCACAACTACTCTACCGATTTTTTATAATTTGAATAAAATATTTCCCATAAAACGTTAAAAAAAACAGAGTAATCATATTTTTAGTATCAAAATAGTTTAAACGTGATTTGTTTTTAAGCAATAATAGCCAAAGTCAGTCCAAAATTTAAGAGCAAAAGCATGGAATAATAATGCTGGAGATAAGTAAGAGGCAACAGTCAGTTATTAGTATTTATGAACAACCAACGGCGTAGAAAAATTTAATGCAAATGCAATTCAAATTTATTGCCGACTCTAAATTTCCATTTCTCATATGAGGAACTCATTGTTGTTTTTAATTCCGATGTGAGCATCCGACCGCATATAATGCCACGCCAAACAGTATATGCATTAAAATTTATTATTTATTTATAATTATTTATAGAAAAACCTCATCTAATGAAAAGTGATTTTGATATGAAAAATTTTACTGGCTACTACTTTAGGGACTTTTGAATAAAATAATTCCAAATTGAAAGTACCTTATATATAGTATTAATTAATTCTTCAAACTTTTCAGTCTGAAGGCAATGCTCGTGTACATTGTCCAAATAGTCACTGTGAACTGCACAAACAAACAAAAAAATAACAATTATATCATTAATTTAGAATTCATTATTATATTCGCTTGCCATACTTTAAAGCTATAAAATATTTATAAAAAAAAAAAGGTATAATTTGCAATTTTATTTAAGTAGATGGCTTAATTTAAAAATACGTATTTATGTTTTATTGTTTTATAATTAAACTTTTTTCACAAATGATTAATTATTGTTTAAAAATGTGAAATTCAATATGAATAATTAATGAATATCAGTCATCTTTGACAATCATTCTAATAATCTTATTGTCGCATCGTACGTGCAAAGCGACAATATTTTATCTATTGTATTTGTTTTTACAAAGTTATTACAAAGAATAAATGATGTTTTCTTTTTCTTTTTCTATTGAGTTTCGCTACAAGTTACGGATAAAATAGAAAATTCATACGTGTCACTATTTCTTCCAAGTTATCAGCTTCGATCAGAGCTTTCTCCAACGTTGTGCCTAAACCTTGTAAAACCTGTCCTGACAAATATGCGTGTATGGATCCAATAGCATGAAGTAGCCAGAATCTCAAACTTTCAAGCCTCCTGATATGGAAGTGCTGGACAATGTCTGGTACTACCAACTCATCCACAGATTCTAAATCTAAATAGCATGAAAAAAAATTCATATTAAAACCACATTCATAAAGATTAATAAATATTAATATTACCTTTGATTTACGAAATTTACAAAACTTAATGATAATGACGTTACCATTTAAATATTGTTGATTAAAGTTTAAGTACAAGTCATTAAACAAGAATACGTTTATTTAATAAGAATAATTTTAGATTTTCTAGAATGTAAAAATAAAATAAAATAAAAATTGAAATTGATATATACAAATAACACATATACGCATTAATTTTTTCTTTAATTTATCTACGCGTGCATTGTAAATTATATTCTATATAAGAAAGTAATCTTGTATACATTAACGTACCATCGAATCGTAGTGTATTAAGTGTCCATAGAGCCCATTTAAGTTTAAGTTCGAACCTAAAGATTTTATTATATTTTTCTAAAGTTTCTTCATTCAAAAGCATATTTATTGGCCAACCAGCGGCATAATTCAACGACACACTATTGACAGCCTCGAGAACCTTTGTGGTTCTAATATTTGAGATTGTAATGGACCAGCGAGAAGTTGAATCTGGCCATTCTTGAGATAATACTTCTTCCAATAAACACGAGACAACGTGAGAATTGGTCCACATAACATTTGATTCGATCTGAAAATTCAATTCTTATGAAATATAACTCCACTTAAGAATTTGAATATGTAATAAATACCAAACATTGTAAAGGAATTTTTGAAAAATTTACCTTGGTGAAAAAAATTTTGCAAAACTTATTCATAACATGACTAGTTTCCATCATATAAACTGATCTCATCAATTTCAATTGCATCTCCAATTTATATTCTCTCATTAAAATATCTTTCACTAATTTACTAGCACCGCTAAATTTAAAATCCAGAACCTTAGAAATAGCACACTCAAAGATTTTTTTCCACGGCAAAACCATCTCTGACATTGTAAAATATTTGAATAATTTATCATCCTGAGCATTTTTCGCAAATTTTTCCAACTGATTACAATCAGTACTCCTTCCGTCGACACTATCCGAGTTCCGTTCCGGCAGGATGAAGTTTTCCAATGCTTTTATAAGAAAGGGATTATTTGTATTTGAAATTTGTTGCATAATATTCTGCTCTACCTCGGCATTGTACAAATTTGGTACCGGAAGTTCGATTATATTTAATGGGACCGAATCGGTTGAGTCTTCGGTTAAGCTGGAGTTATCGTATTTGGAACACTCGGATAAAATTTTCTTTAAACATTCTTCGTTCAATGTTTTCATTAAAACTGTAATATTTAATACATTTTCAATTAATTTAATCATACGAATATAACAGTTTAAGATATAAAAGCTTCACGATATAATTGCGATATATATATACACACAGACACACACCCACACACGCAATACAATTACCATGCATACACCCTTTAAAAACAATATAGTTGCTACAATTTATTTTATCTTACAGTTACTTACGAGATAGTCATTTACTCAATATTTTATCGTTTATAAGTATACAGTGAATTAAAACGATTAACCCAATTGGAAATATTAACATTTTTATAATTACATTGAATTCTTCTCCGAGAGATTCCAAGATTAAAAAATTAAGTACTATTTTTAAGAAATATGAAATTTACGTTTCAAGCGTAACAAGTTTTGTATGGTTCGACAACCATTCGGTTGCTGTAAATGCAGATGGATGGAAATTTAAAAATTGTAACTAACAAAATTACCTTTCTCTTGATCCATCATAAACCACAAATCTGAAATGCGATCTAACGTAACGAGAAGCTCTATGCTTTGACCAATCTGATAAACTTTGTGCATCAAAATTTTCATAATTGGATCTTCCAAACATATCGAGCTAAGCTCTCTGCACGCAAATCCTTCCAAAGGACTACTATCCTCTCGAGTATTGCTGTCCATAAATCTAAAAAGAATTCAATTATTTATTGCAAAGCTTCAATTATAAGCGTCTTTTTGTTCATTCTTGAAGCAAAGCTATAAATAAATGTTACTAAATTTACAGAAATTCGTTTAGTCTTGTGAATTACATTAGGCCAAATTATTGGGATTAAATTACTTATGATAATAATTCATGATAAACAAATAGCAATGCTTCTTCACTTTGCGAAAAAGAGGACATAGATAATGTATTTTAACATACTCGTTGCACCTATAAATAATAAATTCCTGTCTCCAGTCCTCTAATCTCCCTTCGCTTAACCAAACATCCACAATATTGAGATATGCCGATATACTAGCTAAATATAAACTGGCACACAGTTTGATAGTCTCGTAGTTGCTCGAATTTTGCAGTTTAAAGTATAGGCTTGAAAGTAATTTGGAAGCGCACTGCCAATTAGTCGACTCCTTCCAATTAATGTCAATAGACTTATGAATTTCAAAAATCACCTTCATTCTATCCAGCAGTTGCTTCAATGTTCTTGAAATGGAGAGAAATGTGCTTTGGTCGTCTACAATGCATCGATAATTGTCACAAATTAAACTTATCGTAATGAAAATCGAGCGAGAGACAATGAAATAAATATATTTTACCTTGTTTCATGGTTTTTATTTCGAGTTCAACGAGTTCGCTCTTTATGTTTAAGAGCTCTTGCTGCAAAGCAACTGCATACGCTTCGTAAGTCAATGGAGGCTTACGATTTTGACTAGAGCTGTCACTTTGTTTGAATAATTTTTCAAGAAAATCTTCCATTTCTTTCATCATTGCAATATATTGGCAATAAGAGAGTAACATACTTTTAAAGGCTACCTAAATTCAAGTTAATAAACGTTACATTACATACTTTTAATACATAATTTATAAGTGTTTTGAGCTAGTGTAACAATTGATTGCCATTAGAGCATTAAAATAAAGCTTTATTTTACAATTATTAAAGTCTCAAATTAATTAAGCTGTAGTATGCCTACCGATGTTAAACTTGGTATCGACACATCCCGTACTGAAATTTCAGTCTCATTCTCCTCTTGAAACAAAGCCATTGTGGATGGGGTATAAAACATCCACAGAAGCTCCCTACATGCTTGATATTCACTGACAGTCCCCAAAGTTTTACTACTTTTTAGGGTATTTTTTTGCCAGAGTTTGTAAAGGTGAGCTGCCTCGAATTGACTTTCGACTTTATACTGATGCCAGTCCAATTTATTCCACCAAGTATTCTGCACATTGTCTTTCAACCAATTCTTCGATATTATGTCTTCCGATAAAGTTCTCAATGCTCTGCTAGGCGATGACTTGACTGTATTTACATCTAAAGTTATGGCATTTTTTTCAGCTGTACACGCTTTTTGATAATTGTTTAGCGACACATCTAACGGACTGTCATTTTCATCATCGGACCAATTCTAAAATTTATAAATAAAGTTAAAAACTAGTCGATAATAATTTTAGTACGACTTAATAAATTCTACCGATCTTTTAATTGTCATTGGAATAAGCAATAATTTTAAATAAACATTAAACTCTGAAAATTTGATTGCAAATGTAAAAATTTTTAATGCTACGATACAATTGTATCTTTAATTTACTTCTTTTAACTAAATCTTTCGACTAAAAGTTTCATAAATTTAAAATTTATAAGATAATAAATACTGCCTTTCTTAGACAATAAATCATATAAAATGCTCACGCTGTCCGTGTCACTTTCGTAATTGCAAAAAAACTCTTCCTGCCCTTCCTTCAAATATTGTCCCCAATCAATTTCTTCAGATTTATCCTCTTCAGCGGTGTTTATAATACTTTGACTACGATCTTTAGTTTGCTGCGAACTACTACTCGGTTGAGAATTGTTAGTTTCGTTAGCTAAATTTAGTAGTAAGGACAATAACGACCACTGGACATCGTATTGCGGATGCCTTTCAAAGTCGAAATTTGATAAAAAAGAGTCAATCAGTTCCTTGAATTCCTTGGCGACATCATATTTTCCATGGATCAGAAATTTTTGAGTTATCTCTTCAATTTCCTTTTTAACCGCATGACTGTTAACTGACAGGTAACGGTGATGCTTTATTTGAGATAATGCAAAGCGTTCGCAAATTTGAAAGCCTTCTTCACCTTCCTATCAAACAAACCATTCTTTTGTAACAACAGCATAGAGAATAGGCATAGATGTAATTATAATATTGGAATTGCCAAACAATATCCATCTATATATATATTTTAATAAAATTGTCGACAGACTAATCAAAACATTAGATGGGAAATAGGTGAAAGGTTTTAATTCATAACACTACCTCAAAATCACTAATTGCAGTAATCAAAAGCTTTAAATCATTGTGGATGTCCGTCAGTATTTTCGTACCCATTTTTCGAGATCTTACTATCACATGATTACTATTATCAATAAAGTATATTTACAACTATTAACGCTAAAACTATTAACCCTAAAACTACTGGTTTAAGAACGAATCCCTCGGATTTTAGACTCGATCTCGAATTTTGTACTACTACAGCTTCAGCATCATACGCAATGTCAGGCAGACATTCGTCTCATAACCTAACCTCACTCGTTCAAATTGAATTCTCGATTAGTAATAGCAGACAACTGCAATATTACTCTTTTGAGATATTTGAAGATTTCAATTGTTCAGCGCATTTTCTGCGTATATGGGTATAGTCGACCAATTTGCTGCTGCTGTTTAAATAAATCGAAGTCACGCGTTTCAGTGCAAACGTTATGTGCATTTTTTGCATCCTGACGAGAGCAATAAATATCGTTCAAAGTGTGCTTTCTTGAAGCGACAAATTAACAAAATTAATATTTCAGGCAAATGTGAGAAAATGAGCTGAAATAATATATTCATGTTTGCGTTTCATTAAAAATAATGGCATTTAAGCAACATTGTTTTACAGTTTAAGCGCGGTCAATCAAATGAATTAATGATCGAAAATTTTAAGAATAATATCAATTTACTTGATGAGTATGAAGGGGCGTGAATTAAAGAATATTAATAAGTCGAAGCAAACCAGAGACAGTTATAATCACTTTATTATAATAAACAATAAATATTTAATAAAACAGCGCAAATGTTTGTTTTCGAAGTAACTGTCGAATTATATTACAATTTGCGCACATACTTGTCGATTATTAAAAAAAAAAATTAGTTTATTTAAGATTATTGTTTATTGGAATAAATTTGTAAATTGAGCACAACATATTTGCATGAGAGGATCGATAAATTTCAGCAAAGAATATAAATACTAAAGAATTGAAAATTTTCGTCAATCAAATTGAAAATATTAAAGTTCAAAAACACTAAAAAGTTTCAAAAGTACTAAAGTTACAAAATGGACTTCAAACCAATTTTCTTTTTACTTGCTGGATTTTCTTTAATAATGGTAAGTCAGTTGGAATAGGAATTTCTTCAATTATTCTTCAATTTTTAATAAATGCAATACAGTAAATTTACCTCTAATACAAAGACAATACAAACAAACATGTTGTTTATACTATACAATTATAATACAAACATGTTGTTTATACTATACAATTATAATACAAACATGTTGTTTATACTATACAATTATTCTGTAATACTTGTTTAGAGTATTAAAATAAAACCTATTAAAAAGTCACTAACAACCGAGTCTTAAGTAATAAATAATTTATATGATATTCATACAATTCGTACAAAGACAATACAAACAAACATGTTGTTTATACTATACAATTATTCTGCAATACTTGTTTAGAGTATTAGAATAAAACCTATTAAAAAGTCACTAACAACCGAGTCTTAAGTAATAAATAATTTATATGATATTCATACAGTTCGGTGTGTTTCGTGTAATTGTTCATATATTTTATAATTTTTCATATTGCAAATTCCTAATTAAATTTCTGTTGAGAATTCAAATAATTTTATGCCTTTAAAAATAAATAGAATAGTGCATCCTCCACCACCACATTAACATCGTAATGTAATATTAAACATAATTTCGATAAATGTAAGTTTTTATAAGTATATTTACTTAAATTCAAGTGAAATTGTAAAACACATTAAACAATCTTCTTAACAATGACACTCATCCAAATGTGTAAACATTACCTACATTTACTCCGTTTATTATCTAGAAATAATCTACGTGCTTGGAACACACATAGTGAGAATAACAAATGTTTAATGTATTCTATCTTACGATAGATTTCATATTTCATATAAATATTGTTTTCCTTTTTTTTTTTGTCATAAAGATAATATTGAATTTAAAAATTTCTTATTATGAAAAATATTCGTATTTATTGTAATGTATTAATTGCACATAATCGAGCTCCAACGCATGTAAAACGAATGTATTATAACAATTATCTTTTACAGGGAACAACTGCATTAAATATATTGGGCGATATACTTGGGGTTAGTAATTCACTTATATTTTAGTTTCAGAAAAATAAAAATGAATATTAAGTAGCTAAGCTGCAAAAAAAAAGTCCAAAATATTTTTATTATTTTTTATCATTAATTCTTACACACTTGAACATTAAATGCAGAAATAAAAAATTTTATTTACTAATAATTTGATACGTATGAAATGAGATAAATAAAATTTTTGCCATTATTTTCGCTTTCTAGATTGCGCTCAAAATTAATCTCCTTTAACATATAAAAGCGAATTATATTTACTTTACTTTTTGTAAATAATCGAACGGCCACTTATAACGATTGATTTATTACCGTTCAATTGATAATGTGAATCTAACAATTACTTATTTCTTGAATCTTGCCCTTTTCAATTTGAAAATATAATAATAATACGAACGTAATAGTAGGAGACACCGTAGAAAGTACTTTACTTAATTAATAAAAGAAATCTCGGTCTTATAAAATTGTCGACTCTATAAAATCACTTATTTGACCGTTTAATATTTGTTATTTCTTTACGACGAGCCACCTATACAAATCCAAAAAGTAATAATAATATTAAGATTTGCTAACTACGTAAACTAAAGAATTGTAGAGCCAAGAGTTCGAATAAAAAAAAAAAAATATAAAATATCGTTCAGTTATCTACGAAGCAAATAGGCACGTTCACTTTTTCTTTTTCATAAAAAAATCTAATGAAAATTTTATTTTTATAGAAACTACCTCTCAATATAAGCATTTTTGATATACCAATTTTGGATGCCGAGCCAGATATTTCTTCTTTACTGGATGACTAAAAGAGAGAAAAATATTAATACATTGATGTCATCTAAATATATTTTTACGAAAAAATATTCTTTCTGTAAAGCCATGAAATAATAAAGCCTTGAAAAAATTTTTAAAACACTAATTTTATGAGTTTAATTTATTACAATTTTAAAATGCATCCACCTTTTTAGTTTACTATAATGGAACGAATATATTATATTCAATATATATTTATAATCTATATAGAACTGTCTTAAAAATCACATTTTTCTGACATTTATTTCTTTTACTACAATTGCATTGAGAAAAAGGAGATTAATTAAAGATATATAATTATAATATAATAGATCTTTATAATATAATATAATATATATATTATATAATATAATGTAATAAAATATAATATGATAGGACTTATGATGTATGTAGATTTCAATTAAAAATGCCTTTCAATGAAACTGCATGAATTGTAATATTGAATATAAATAAATAGAGAAAATATCATTTTCTTCTCCGTTTGTTACTGCCGTGACTACAAAAATCAATTAAAAAATTGATTCCATTATTATTATTATTATTATTAATTAATTAATTAATTAATAGAAAAAACATGCTTTTACTCTTAAAATAAATTTTATTTTTACGTATATATAGTAGTCAAAATATATAATTGAAAATTGACATTATTTTACATTAAAAATCTGAACATCAATTTCATTAAAAAAATTTCGTTATAAAATTTTGATAATACGTAATGATTTATATTTCATTTTTATGATCTTTTCATTTACTTGTATATTTAACCTTATTAAATATTATTTCATTTAATGTTATTGTTCTTTTGATGTCATGAATAAATTTATCGGAAGAGCTATTAAATGTAATAAAATCGTCAAGGTAAATTAGAATCTATTTAAAAACTAATTAAAAGTATGTGTATATAAAACAAAATCGGATGGAATTTAGATTAAATTTCCATTTTTTTTTCATTACTGATCTATGTAATTTGTACATTTTATTACGTACTTTTATACTTATGTTTTGTTCTGCATTATATTTTTCGATTTAAAAAATGATTTTCCTATTCTAATATAAATTTTTTTTCAATTATTCTACATTTCTCGGCTAAACTAAAGATAAATTATGTTTCATATAACTCTTAATAATTTGATTTCTTATTTATCTTATTTTTCATTAGGGTCCCTATTCTATAACTTGTGATTATCATATAAAATTATTTTTTAATTAAGTATTTAATTCTCAAACAAATATATTTTTTTACGAATATTTTAATACATTCAGAAACAATATAATTTTACACTCGACTCGTTTTCTTGAGTATTTCTCAGAATAAAATGTAATTATACTTTTAAAATGATTTGTATATTTTCAAACACTTTCTTTATGATCAGGAATTTAAATTTCCCAAGTTTAATTTTAAAAATCATAATGTTAAAAACTTTTCATGCTCAGTGAAGTATGTTTTATACGTTTGCACGGAGTGTCATTTGTTCACAAAATCTTGCTAAATTATTAATACTATTTTTTAATTCACCACTAATATCGTTGAATTTACATAATTATTTTTAAATATATTCACTTTTGAAATTTGAAAGTTTCTTGCTATATCGCATGATTTATAATTATATTGCCGGTTAAGAGTATTAGGAGCTTTTGTAGAATTTTATTTCTAAGAAACGTGCGCGTTTAAGATAAACATCAAAGAGTTTGCATATTTATTTAACAAATGAGTCCTCAGTCCAATTAAATGATATTTTCTATTAAAATATTAAAAAAATATAATGAATTAATTATAGCGAGACTTAGAGTCTGGCTAAATTGTACGTAAAAACTTGGATACAATTAGCGTAATTGCAATAACGATAAAGACTCAAGGAATTTGAATCTTCAAATAGTGGCCTTTCTTTTTTTTTTTTTTTTTTATTTTTTAATTAAAAACGCAAATGAAACAAATAACTGATGATGAATTATTATTTCTTTGTCAATAGCGTTTGATACTAAAATAAATTTGTATTAAAAGCGGGACCGAATAAAGCAATATCAATACCAGGTGATTAGGAAGGGTTTTCGCAAAGTGCGTTCGAAATAATCATTATTTTATGCATTGTTTTATTATTATGACTTTATGTTTGGAAAAGACTAATACGCAGATTGTAAAAAAAAAATTTGTTCGTTAAATAAATTATCGTCTATGGATAATCACGTGCCATTGAATTAATGGCAGAAAAATCTTGCCATTTTTAGATGGTGCTGCATATAAATAGTACGTTGGGTATCGTAAGTGCAATTTCAATTAAAGAGTCTCGGTTAGTGTATTCTTGTCATTGTTGAAGGAGTCTTGATTTTGGTTGTCAATATGTTCGTTGTTGTCAGTCTTGTTTTGATAGTTTTTGAGGGTATAATTTCGGTACGTATTTACATTCTGGTTTATATATGTTTTCATTTCATAAGCAAATTTGCATTTTTTTTTTTACATTTACTTTGTTAACGTAGACTTTTCGTATGAGACAACAGTTTTACACCAATTACTAATAAGTCGTTGAAATTACTCTTTTACTATAGATATTATTACTTTGTGCTCAATATAGTGCGATTCTGTTCAAATAATAAACCTTCGATCGATGCTACAAACCGAACAATTACTATTACATATACTCCATATTAATTTAATATATATATTTTTATTATTAGGGTTCGTCTTTGCCATTAAATATTGAACAGCTGCAGAATACAATACAACAGGTAATTGAAATTTATTTTAATTATTTTGACGTGCATTGAAAAAGAAAGATTTTAATTTTCTTTAATTTATTTCGATTTCCTTTTACGCAAATGGTATTCACTCGATAATCAGTATTAGTAATTATAGTTTTCATGGGGCAAATATCATTGCGACTGTAAAGTACAATAACGAAATGTTATAATGGTGATTTAATTTTATTTTCACTTGATGAATGTTTTGTTGGTAATAATAAGTTTTCTCGCAATGATTTGTGTCGCATTTACTTATTTCCTACAATCATGCATTATAAAATCATTAGCTTGGAATTATGAAGTTTCATTGCTTTCATTATAGAATCACTAAAATGATTTATCTCTAAAGAAGCGCGTCGATTTACATTTACAGTTTTATTATTTGAAATAATCATTAGTGTCATTAGCAGTGATTTATTAGATCGTATTTTCTAAATGTATATGCAATTTTATCTTCCTTTCGAAAGGAACAATCGGTATCTCTAACCACTATTACATTCCTACGTCTAATTTGCTTAAGTAAGTAACGAATGCCAAGCACTTAATACTTTTATCGAGAGAAAATGATTTTCCAAAAGTGTTTGTCAATATCGTTGAATTGATCATGTTTAAATATTAATGTTTAATGATTAATTATCAAGATGCATGGCATTTCATTTCACGGTAATTTGAATTGTAGGGCTTCCAACCACCAATACACTTTGGCATGGACCCGCAGCTTGAGTCAGATCAAGTGAGTATTTTGACTGATTGTTAAATGCGAAAGTAAGTTTTATGTTCGTTTGTAAAATTCATCTCCAAAATTGCATTATACAGCAAAGTGCACATATTACATTGACTGTTCTACATTTCCCGATGCATTTAGCTCACGCAGAAGTTGGCTGAACGTTTTGGAAATGCTTACGCCACGACCTACGACCAGGAGAGGGCTTCCGTTGACAATACCCTCAACCTCATTCAAGATTTAGGGAAAAAATCCGTGGAATCTGGAGTGAATCTTCTGAAAAATGGGCTAGAATTTTTCTTTATCGTGCCAACGTTCGGTCGAAATATGTTACCGCGACAGCGGCCTTATTACAACCAGAATTATTTATTGTAATTGTCAGCCCAAGAGCCATCTGTGTCCATATAAAAGATAATCTCCAAGATAATCACCAATATTTATATTTTGTGTCATTGACAATTATTATTGATCGGCATTTCTTAAACTCGAGATTGTGCGGCTGAAAAATCGACCGATAGAAGAGTTGTTCATGCATTTGATAGCTTGAACCTTGTAATTTTGGTTTGTTTTTATGGTAAAATAAATTGTTGATAAGCATCAATAAACATTGACTATTTTGTTTTAAATTTATTATATAAGTGTATTGTGATGTATAAGTTCTTCGTTTGGCTTCTTTCCAGCCTCGTAGTTTCTACAAAATGAATATTTTTTTGACCTGCACTTAATGATTAAGACCTCGAAATTTTATATTTAGGTAATTCTATTTAAAAATTACGCAATTTATAGACTATCAATATATAAAATATACCATTTTTAATAGCATGCTTTATAAAAATGAAAGATTTCATTTCAATTGTATGTGTTTATTAGTGACATACGTAAGTAAACATTGCAATTTCATTGATAAAAGTGTTAACTATTAGCGCGACACTTCAGTTTAAAGTTTCATTTTTGGAATAGAAGGAAAATGTTTCGAAAACTTTGAAAACTACATTAATGTTATGAAAAGATAGCGCTTTTATTTGAAAAAAATTTTTTTTTTTTATTTTAAGATTCGTCCAAAGTATATGGAAAAGTCTTAAAGTATTTATCTATAAATAGATATTAACTATAATTCTGGTTTGTGGCATTATGAAGCAGTGTTGTATAAAATTCAATTATTCATACTATTGTTTGTAATAGTCTTTTGCTTTTAAAAATAAGCAATATTTGCTATTATGTTCTTTGTTACTTTCTATTGTTCATAGACGTTTCAATATGACAAGGATAGGCAATACGTAGGCTATTAGTTTGAATATAAATTTCTGGTAAATATTCCTTAAAGCTTGTCGTTGAATTTTGCTTTAATTAACTCGGATAAAACTTGAAAGTATAAGCAAAAAAATTATTATGCTGATTGATAAAATTTACAGAAACTGTTCCAATACCTCCAATTTTATTGTATTAATTAAATATTTAAAACCTCCTTCATTTTACAAATAATAAATAATTCTTCGCTTCTTAACTGAATTTTGACATTTTTATCAAATCAACTACATGTCAAATGCTACACAAGTGTATACGAAGCAATATTTTTATATACTTTTCATACGTATATTTATATATTTTTTTCTATTATATATTTTGCAACAGATTTTCGAGCCAAGTTCAAATAATTAAAAAAAGAATACATATATTTGTATAATTGAAGCATATCGGTATTATTTATTCAAAGATTATTTCCATTATGTCTCATTCTGTTCTCATATGCCACTTTGATCGTGAAAATAATTTAGTGAAAAAGATAAGTGCAAAGAAAAAATTAAACCACAAAAAGTTTATGGCACAAATATTTACGAAAATAAAAAATTTATCATTCTCTAATATTCATAGCGGCACACTAAAAACTTTATTAATAACATTATCTTATTTGATAATAATGATGGATTTAACCTCAATATCTTTATTGTAGTGATTCGAGGCATATTTCGCGTATTTTTATTTAAATGCTGCAACAATTGATTACTTTATGTAGTACGCTTACTATCAATTTGATAAGCATTCTTGACACGTGTTTGAAATTAATCATAAATTTATTGAATGGCTCATTGATGAGGAAATAAATAAATATTGAACTTCCAGGTTTATTTGACTGTATTTACAGTGAAATTAAAATTACGAGATTTACATTGCAAAAAAAATTTTTTATTTATCATATGAGGTTTGGAGCAAAGACCGGTTTTACAAATTTATTTATTATCAAGTTATTGGTATGTTAGTATCTAATTAAAATATATTAAAGAATTTTTGTTTTTGAAATATTATAAATATAACAGCTTTTCCATCCAGTAAGAACTTTATGCGATTAGCTTCTGTAATAAAAAAAATGAAAAATCAATGACATATTTAAAGTTCACTTGTAGCATGTTTAAGAAATAAAACGGCCATACTTTGTGTACATTGATGAATTTGTACTGGAAATATTATAAATGTAACAGCTTTTAATACAATAAGAACTTTATCTGAATAGCTTCTGTAATAAAATAAAAAATCAATGCCATTTAAAGTTTAGTTGTAGTATGCACAAGAAATAAAACGGCAATACTTTGTATACAATTTCCATTACAGTTTATTGTTGATATAATCTACGTAGGTAGGGTTTTTATTAACGGATATTAGAAAAAAAAAACAGAAATTTATAATAATAGTTATAATTTAAAAGAAATACCATGCAAATTATAAAAATTAGGATAAATCGCATAGACGGCTCCTTTTAAATCAACGTAGAATTATTTTCTAATAATCCATTTGTATGAATAATATGAGCAATTTTTTGTTAATCTTCTTTAAAATGTATTTATAAATTAAATTATTACCTTCTCATAAAAGTAAAATTATATAATAAATTAATTTTTATACTATACACATATTAAGAGCTCGTATCAATTGTATTTTATAATACAATGGGCAAAAGTATTGTTTTTTTATTGTTTATGACAACTTAAAATCCTGTAATCTTGACCAAATTTATAATAAATTTTAGTGTTAACAGTTAATGAACTCATATTATATATATATTATATTTCTGTAAAAATAATATTTAACAATTGATGACTCGTTGATAAAATTTGATGAAATAATAACGTTTAATTATAATAATTTATGTTTATCGTCAGAAGATGACGATTTTTTAAAAATACAGTAGAATTATTTATATGTATATGTATAATTCAGTTTACTTGTTGGAATGCTTTGGCGATTCAAAAAAAGAAGATGTCTAATGTTTTTACTATGCAATAAAAAATTGTCTTGAATTTTAGAAAATTTTTGTCGCTCCAACTACTTCTTTAATAAAATAAAATTATTCTACCTTATTCTTACCAAGTACTTTGGCATTATTAAAATTCATAGAATAATTCATTTATCACAATTGAAAGCCTCTATTTTCAAATTCAGTAAAAAAAAGTAAAAGAATATTGACTAAATATTTAATATTAATAAAGTTAATAAATATTAGACTACTTAATATGTAAAAACGTAGTGTAACACGTAGTTAATTAATATTTAAGCAGATATTTGTAAGTTGCTAGAACAGATAAATTTTTAAAGCACCATTATTGCAAAAATTGCGAGTGAATTTGAATCATATAATAGGATTTGTATTAATTATTTCTACAAATATTTTCTAGGTAAATAATTTTTCAATTAAAACAATTGATTTCCAAGTCTTCTTTCGCATGTATAATTATTTTAAAAAGTATTCAATGTAATAAAATATAGGTCACACACAGTATAGTAATTAATTTAAAAATATTTATTCACATTTCATTTCAAATTAAGGACTTGTCAAGAGATTTTTAAACAAATTTCCAGTTAGTTTATAAGAAACGTTTAAATTATTTATGCAAAAAAGTACGTGCTTATTTAATTTGAAAATCCGCTAGTTATAATTATTATTTTGTGTAAAGATTATAAAGACATTATACGAATAATTCAAGTATATTAGTACAAAAAAAATGAAAAATCCATGTTTTTCTCAATAATCATAAGTTACAAGAAATAATATAAGATTCAAGCTATTAATATTTTTATTTTTAGGGCATTCCATAGGTAATTTGCTTTAGTTATTCATTAAATTTCATATTTACATTCATTTTCTTTCATATTAAATTTGGTTTAATAAATGTAGAATAAGAAATTTGTAGAGAAAAAAATTAATATACCTTTGTGTTTATTAATTTGACGATAAATTTACCCAATGATTTTATATTCTTAATTTATAATATTTATTAGCGGTATGTAGTAAAAAATTGTTATAATATTATGAAATCAGGGTGCAGATAAAAGAAGTAAGACGAAACGTTTTACAGTAAACTTGTATTTAATAAATTGACAATTTATTATTACATTATGTTAACAATGTGTAAAGTTGGTCAATATTAAGTCTATAAATGTACCTATGTGATTGAAATTTTAAGGGCCAATTATTCAAAGCTCGCAAGCTTTTTAGAGAACAATTTTCTTTAGCAATATAAAATTGTAAATGATAAATTACAAAGTCACAAGCATAAAAATCAAAAGAAAAATATCTCTGAAATATATGTACGGTAATTTATATAAATTGACAGATAGGCTTTTATTCGTTTAAATAATGTATTTGGATTACAATTTAACAATTACTATATTACGAGTAGTTACAACAAAACTTTCAAATACTTTGAACTTTATTAACGAACATTTTGATTAATAAACACGAGATGTTTTGAAAATTAATAAAATTGACGTTCCTTGATTGAGTTAGTTGGATGAATGTCTTCGATTATTGTTGAAGCAGTAAAATAATTGAAAGTGAATGCTGTTTTCATATTCAACAATCGTGACCGCGTTTGGCACTTCAAACGACTTATTATAAAAAAAATAGAAATAAATTTCTTACGTACAATAAGTATTATAACTCGTGCAACTGTTTTGCACAATTTAATTCTGCTGCTTGATTTATCATCGGTTTAAACAAATTTTTGGATAATTCATAAAAAGAAAAACAATCAAGATGTTGCAAATATTTTATATCAATTTAATAATTTCGTACGTTGTAATTGTTTATCACATGATATTTTTTAATTGCTGGAAGACGCTCAGCTAAAGAAGAGGGAAGAGAAACAATACATGAGAGTACGGATAATGTATGTACAAATATTGTCTAAAATTCGAGACGAACAATATATACGTATACATTTTTACAAAATTTTGATATTCGATAAGGAAAGAGCATGGCATATTTAAATAATATCAACGCACTAAATATAATCCTTTTTGGATTTCAAGAATTAATACGATCGAGCTTAAGTTACTATAATTCCATTATAAATCCAAAGATGTAATGAATCTACATTTTTCTCTCCAAATTGCATATATCTTTTTAAATTTTTCAATTTCTAATGGCCCCCTACTTAATTATAATAACATAATTAGTATAGAAAATAGACAAAATTCCTATTAAGCAGAAAATCATTTTCAAAATTATGGAATGTCGATTATAACAATTTCGATAGTTGTTCCAAGTAAATAATTGAGATGGATCGTTATTATCAATGGAAGAAGCGCGTATCAATATATTAAATTTTCCTTTGCCTATTATAATTACATTGACAGCCTATATTATGATCATCCAGTGGGTATTTTTAATACATATTAATGTTTCATAAAAAAATTATTTATTTCATACATTTTGTGTACTTTTTCGATACTTCTTCGTATACATGCATTAAAATGTTTATTTCGCAGAGAGAAAGATTTCGTATAAAAATGACATGTATAAAATCACATAGTACAAAATTAGAAGTTTATTTTATTTTTCATATAAATAGAAGTGGTTGAGAAGTAGATTGTAACATTTTAAGTAATCTACAGGATGCGTGACAGCCAAATATTCACAAAATAAAAATTCACATATACTTTAAAAAAAATGTGCACGTAGATAAATATCGTAAATGGATTCTATCATTTATCGTAATTATGCAGATAAAATATAATAGAAATGATAGTATATTTCCAAAAGTATATATTGTCTCCTTATTCATGATCTATTTACATATAAGACAATTAAAAAGCAAGTGATTCGTTAATTTATTTATGTTCTAATACTTTGAAATAGACTTGATTTAATCGTAGGGATCGGTGTTGTAGCGGTCGTTTCCAGTCTCCACATTAATCCCGACACTTGTGAGCGCACTCGCAATTGTCTAGGAAAACACAGAGATGTATGCAATCGTCCTATTCGATGTATATATATATATATGTATATGTATATATAAAAGCGGACTGCGAGGATCTTCTGATAAACATAGTTTAATTGGTCGATTACACATCGATGTATGATCATGTATAAGTTCCGTCATAAATGGAATAGCTTACCAGATTTAAGATAGCTAATACGGTTTATTATAAGTACGTCATTATATAATTATATGATTACGTTAGTTGGGCGCATTTAAAATAAGTTAGTCGAAGAATCCTTTATCGTATTAAAAAGTACTGGAAAATTTTTTAACCAAGCGAAAGCATGTTGTACGCATTTATACGTATCAATTCCGTGTTGTTACAAAAATTGATTTCGTCGCTGCATCGATCGTTATCGCTACAGGCATTATGCGATCATTGTGGGATGTATCTTTACAGCATTAAAGGATCATCTTTTGCAGGTATGATCGACACAAAGTTACACATATATTGAAGCAATCAATGGCATTTTAGGGAGATAGTTAATACCGAAGTGAACGTTCGTTGGCAGCATTTTTGTCATCCGGATGGAAGTCAATGTGTATGGTCAGTGTCGAGAAACTCTGGTTAATGAAGTTAGTGTGGCTTACGCGCCAATGGATTATTTATACAAACAGTCTTATACGGCTTAAGGCAGTCATAAGACTGTTATTATGACATTCTGTTCGTGCAAGTATACTTTCCATGTTATAATTTAGACAGCTAAATGATAGCTTTATTGTATTATTGCTTAGGTGACTTACTCTTAGTATGCATAAAAAGCAAGTATAGACAAGCACATAAATAAGAAGTACATTCAATAAAAATACATTGAGCATTATTTGGTGTTTTCTATTTTAGTTAAAAAAAAAAAAAAATGTGGCAAGGCATCTGTTTATACATTACATCGACTTGTCTATAAATACATGTATTGTGTTCTGAAATTTAGGAAGAACAGAATTTAAATCGCCATAGTAACAAATATAATTTTTCACTGGTTCTCTTAATACTACGGAAATTTGCCTTGAAATTGAAGCTTCTTATTATCAAAATTTAAATAATCCAACATTTAAATGCAACAAATGATAAATTGTTATTCCGTTTAATATAATAGCTTTTCAACATTGGGTCAATTGGAATTCAAAGTCTTACTCTATGTACAAGGTCTTCGTTAAAAATACTCAACCAAACTAATGGCAATCCAATATCTATAGCAATCACTTTAATACTACGATTAAATTACTTTCGCGAGCGAAATTGTTTTATCGTACAATACAGATACAAGTTTAAATAAAAAATATTATTTCCGTTTTACCAAAGATTCATCACTTCGAAGCATCAAACAAAGTAATACACAATCGCACCCCAAAAACTCTTTTCATCGGCATACCTAATCTCACAGACTTGCTCACTACTATCCACGCACAATGTATAAAAGCAGAGACGTCAAAACATCGGGGAAAATAAAAAAAAGTATATTCAGTCTCCTTGCTTCCCTCTCATTTAAAGCTCGTCTTTCTCGTCAAGGTCAACGTCGCTGAGGTCGATGTCCTCTTCGACGATCAGCTCTGCATCCTTGCCATCCCAAGGTTCAGTCGTGTGGATCTTGGGCAGCTCTTTGGCCCTCAGTGGAGCTGTACCACCGCGGCCGTAGCTCAGGTCGCGCAGAAATTCGTTGATCCCGTCGTACGAGAAACTGCCCTTGAGGAGGGAATACTTCATCTTCTTGATATTGACTGCTGCGAGGGCGGGATATCCAAATCCACCGATTTCCAAAGCTTCTTCAATCAAAGGCTGGACGGTAGCCTCGGACCACACCCATCTACAATCATAAAATTGCAATAGCTTATAACCTAATGTTATAAATGTTTGAAATGATCGACGATCAACGAGTCTATTCAACAAAATATTGCCAATCAACTTTAAGGCCTAGCCAATATTGAACATTTAAACGTAAAAAATTATCTTTTCAATGATTGTTTGCATTGGATTTGTACGTCCGAACGTATACGCTACATTTAAGTTGTTGTCGTTGTTGCTGTTTCTGTCGTTATCTTATCGACCGAGTTATAATAAAATAATATTTGGCAGTGCTCAACATAATGGCGATAATAGCGAATTCACAGTTACCTTTCCACTTAAAAAATACAAGAATTCTTAAAACGAGCCATTTTCTCGCTTCGCCGCAATTAAACATTTGCATAACGACAAATTTTCTCTCGCTTTGGCTTTTTACATCAAAGGCACCGGCAAATCTAATTCTCCAAATCTTCAAAAGTCGGCAATCTAGCTTCACAAGTTATTTAAAATTAACGAAGCTTGCCGAATTCCAATTAGCCACTTCAATTTTTCACCAAAGCACCTGCTAAATATCAAGCACTCACCCCCACATCTTCTGCTTGTACTTATCGGCAAGTTTCGTCAGGGTCTTCAAGTATTCGTTTCGACAGTCGGACTGGCAGTCGAGGAGTTGCGGCAGTACCGAGACGATGCAGAGCGGCTTGTTCTCGCAGGCCTCCTTCACACTCTTCTCGCTAACGATCTGCGTGACTTCGGGTGTTGGCACATTCTCCGACAGCTTGTCGAGTGCCCAGCTGACGATGTCGCTGCTGGTGCGGCCGCCATCGTAGTCGATGACCGAGTCCGACGTCTTCTTGCCTGGGCCGAAGTACTTGATGGACGGGTAGCCTCGGATATCGTATTTGCTGCTCTATAAGTCCAAGGGTGAATCGTTGTAGTGGAATTCAATAACTCGCTGCGTTCGCTTAAGCTTATTAAGTTATAAATTCGAGAATGGAGCTTGCTTTTTGAATCCGAGATTTTTGGGCAAAGTTAATAAGTGAATCTGTCGTCGGGCTTATAATTTACAACACAGTGTGTACATTTGAAAAAGGTAAAATGTCAGAAAGTATTTTATATTTCATATTTCACTTATGCATTTCCTATTGCATCGCCATCACCATAACCTTCATATTTTCTGCCACCGCCGATGCAGATAGACACCCTAATAAAGCTTACCTTAGTCGTATGCACAGTGGCATCCAGAGCACCGAGCTTCACCTTGCCCTTAAGTTCCGAGGCAGCACTGGCCCACTGGGGTGCGAGGTTCTTGCAGTGGCCGCACCAAGGAGCATAGAACTCAACGAGCCACATATCCTCAGAGTCCAAGACCAGTTCGTCAAAGTTATCGTCTGTGAGTTCCACCACATCCTTGGAATCCTTTGATCCCTGAGATTTGGAGCTGCTTTTTTTGCCGCCTAATTTACCACGTGCCAGCTGCGAGGCAGCCTCCAACGCAGCGTCGACCAAACCTGCGGCGGTTCTGGCTCCATTGAAATCTTCAGGCTTGTTTTTATTCCCAGCGAAGATTTTGATGGTTGGGAAGCCGCGAACGCCGTATTTCGAGCCCAAAGATTTATGCTCGTCTGCATTAACGCCTCCAACTTTGACTATACCCTAAATTTCCAATTTATACGCATACATTAATGAGTGGTAAAGACTTTGGCATTTAACTTTTAATGCTTCGTTATTGCGTTCAATAACATCACATTAGCATACTAATAAATAATAAAATATCACGCTTTAATTATCACGTTGCGTCGACGCATTTATTGCCACATTTGGAAAATATTTAATGATCTAACTCAAACGAATTCTCAAAACTTTTACAGATTTCATTAAATTCCACCAAGCAAACTATCCTAAAAACTCCTATTCAACGCACAAGATTATCTTCCCTCTCTACACTGCCAATAAGAGCACATTTACCAATACCATTTACTCGTATTCACAAATTTCAAACCACTAAATACAATATATTGCAATACACGGACATTGCATTTCAACGGTATAAAAAAAGATATGCAATGGTATCTAACATTCAAATTCCTCCCAATGGAATATGCGCCCCATCTACCACATCATAATAATACCTGACCAGAAAGAATTGTAACATTAAAATATAACTCGTTCCAGAGCATCCGACAATTCGATACATGCCTTGAGTGCGGAGGCAGCTTTCTCATATTCTGGCTTCAACTGCTGGCAGTGTCCACACCACGGTGCATAAAACTCAACGACCCATATACTGTCGTCATCCAGAACTCGTTTATCGAAATTATTCATCGTCAGGTCGATCACATCCGAGCCCGATGGATACATACATTGTACTCCAACTGCACCCAGCAGCATCAACATCAACCCTATTTAAAAGACATTCGTTAAAAAAATCATGGGAGCCAAGCGTCGGACTTGTGGAATTGCCATTTGCTAATTAAGGACGACGAGCAACGATGCTTATCGCTCGACTTGCCGACAAGGCAATTTAATCGACTCCGATCGAATCTGACAAACAAACGCAGATAAGGCAAATCTGTCGGTGCTCGACTCAATGGAGCACATCGACGGCAAAAACAATAGGATAATCGGCCGCGTACCGGTGCCATTTGACGGCCCAATTAACGAGACTCCCTACGCTCATTAAAATCCCAACAAAGCCGGCACTTAATGCGCAAATGACAATAGTGGCCGACACCTCGGACATTACTTACCGATCGGCATGTTTAGCATGTTTTCGGTACGTTCGCACGCTCGAAGAGAACTCGGCCGACTTCCTTGCGCTCAATCTATCGACGTGTCCAACGTCTCCTCAGCTCTGTCGGCACTATTACTTTTTGGCTAAATAAAGGTACGAGCGCCAATGTGTACACGTACGTAATCCTCGCCGCCTCCGCAACTCCGACGTGCACGACGACTTTCACGTGGAATGTCCCGATTGGTCCACGACGTCACATCCAATGCACAACTCATTCGCAACGAGTGCGGCGAACCTCCGGTCGCCACACGCACACACACGCCCGCCTGGCTACACACGGGCCAGGCTTCCCCCACCAACCCTCCACCCTCCACAGCCCCACGACTTGGGCGGCTCGGTCCGGACGTTACGGAGCTTTCGGGATCTCGCGAGAGGGGCGCTGCCGGCCATTGTTTGACGCTGCTCGACCGCATCCTCCTCTCCGATTTGTCTATTCCACGATTTGCTCGTCAGTGTGCAAAGTACTGATCCTGCTGATTACGACTGCTTCATATGATTCATATTACCGTCGGGGAGCGCTTTATTATCATGGAAACAATGAGAAGAGGAGAAAGAGGAGAAGTGGTGGCCTCTTGCTCTAAGCTGTGAGCTAAACTCGAGGGTAGGTCGCAGTGAAGCCAATCGGATGGATTTCCAATTGCCCAGCAGAAGCTTGCGGCTCGTAATTTGCACTTTTGTTATAATTTCTTTTTAATGTCTTCATTGCACCTTTTCAGTGCTGCTACTTCGCTGCTCCCCATTGCCCAAGTTCATTGCATAGCCTCGATTATTGCTCATTGAATGGCGTCGCCTGAATTATCTGTTGGCACGTATATTAACATAATTTGTTGGGATGTGGACATTATTTCGTGGCGGGTAGCATGTTGCGCGCAATGTTACACGTACGTTTTAAGAAAAATTATGAGACGCAAATTTGGCAGCCCAACCGGTCGCAAACAGTTAATAGTGCAAAGGTACGATTTATCTTTGGGATATCGGTAGTTTGAAAGTCGTGTAAATTCTCAATTATTAAACAAAATATTCCGTTAGTTATCCGTTCGTTATAATGTTTTTTCCTGGGAGTCGAAGAGGCAAATAAATAGTGACGTAATTATTTAAAAACTATATGCGTAATAAAGAAGGAGGGGGATTTGAAATATATAACAAGGTAATGTAAACATTATCGTGATAAAAATTGCTTGGAATATTTTCGCAAACGGTTACCATTATAATTGAAGTTTTCCCGCAAATGCTTGGCAGAACTTGGGCAAGGAAGGCTGGAAATTTACCGACAAAAGAATCGACGAGAAATCCTTGAAATCGGAGGAAAAAAAATAAAAGCTAGAAATTACTTTGACAATATTACGATATTCAAGCTACTACGATGATTATCCAAGTTTAAAAATGAAGATTTAAAAAAAAAAATTTGCATTCACCGACAAGTTGACGCGCTTAAGTTGGCTTTTATAACGAGTAAAAACATACTTCTGGTGATAAAAAATGCAATTAAAAAACGTAAATACATAAAAGTCGATTTAACGAAATTGCATTTGCTCACATTAAATTTTCAAGCTCCGTTAAGCGTAAATTGAATTGAATTTAATAATACAAAAATTAACAGTATTTTTTTAAAGCAGCAGGGAGCCAGGAAGTTAAGGCTTATGCGATAGTGCTTTATCAAGTGAAATTATATCTATAATATTAAAATAAATATAAAATACAATTAAAAGATGATTTACAACGCAATTCTTTACTCTCAGAAAATTATTCATACTCTTGAGAGAAATTGCAATTAATAACTGCTTCGGTATAACTTTCAAATGTGCTTGAAATCATTTTATAGGAATAATAACATTACTTTACGAAGAATAAATGCATAAAAATGCGCTTTTCCATAGCCGTTTCTTCTTAGTCAATTAACATAATCACAATGCACAATTACAAACAAATGATTATTATAATGAAAATATGAGATTATATTGCGATATTAGTTATTCAATTACCTAGAGGAATGAAACAAGTTAGAAATTAGAAATAATGTATTATAAATTTAAATTGTATAAAATAGTTTTTAACCGTATGGAATTGTATAATGAAATTTGGAAACGTATTGGGGAAAAAAATATTGTAAATCTGTACCTCCTGGGTACGAGCATTACTGGTCCTATCGGAATAAATAGGATAATTTGAGTAAACGCATCTTCTGCAAATATAATTAATTTAATTCTTATCGTAAAAAGAGGAACAGAATTAGATGTGTAAAGTTTTACCTCGATGCACACGAACATTTTATACAATTTTTTTCTTTTCAAAATTTCTTTGAGCTGCATTTGCACACACGTTTTCTCAGTACTTGAAATACAACTTGATAGAAATCTCATGTATACTGAGCTCGAAAATTTAGAAATTTTATTAATTTTTCTTTTTAAATCCATTAGGTAGGGCAACTTGAATCACATTATTCTTGCTTTTCTCATTTTTTCATCTTTTGCCTTGATTTTTCATGAATTTAGTGCATTCCGTGTCATGTGCACGCACACATATGCACAAATAATTCACGAAATATATATAGATCGACAATACTGCAGCGATGTATTTATTATATTTATGTACTTATTTGTTTATATTATACTAATTTATTTTGGTTTATTAAATAATTAAAATATTATAAATTAGAGATGAGTGTTTAAAAAACAGTTATGAAAAATTATACAAATTTTAAATTAATTTAAATGTTTGAAACATTTTCATAAACAATAGATCTCAGATTTTATTATCTTTTTTGTACTTTAATAAATTTGCAATAAGTTTAATTTAAATGAGAATTTTTATTGAAAATAAGTTATTTGAAATAGTAACAAATTTATTGAAGAGTTTTATGATACGTATTGTTATATTTTATGTGGAATATTAAAATCTAAATGTGATATTAAATTTTTAACATTTCTATATATAATAATGAAAAGTTACAGTATTACTTTACTTACAAAATTGTTTTCTAGAATATTGTATACCTTATTATATCCATATACGATTATTATGTATTTCATTTTAATTTAAATTATTACAGTACTCTTATAATTTAATATGGTTTGATGAAAATAGATATTCATTATAATGTAAGGTAAATTTTCTGTTATTAGCTGCTTTAAAAGTATCAAAGAATATTTTTTTTTAGAAAAATAAACCATTGGCATATATTTTGTTTCATACACATATGTAGTACTTACATCATTATAAATATTGTCATATATCATATTTACACAAGGCAGTTGCTTACTTTATTACTTTGACAAATTATTTATAATTAAAAATGCAATCAATAACTTTGAATATCAAATTTGTTAGAGAACGTATGATTCTTTAAAAGTGTACATTTTGCATATACACTTTCAACTACTTTTATAAATTATTAAAAGCTATGAGAATTTTTTTTATATAAAGAGATGAATAATAAATACTAGACGTTTTTATATGAACGTTTATTTATTTGCGTTTGCTCCCACTTTCACGTCTTTTACACCACTGTTACTTCACAACATTGTTTCCCACTTATTACAATATCAAAGCTTTATTATTCATGATATAACTATTTAATTTCTCGTCTTTTTACGAAAAAAAAAAAACCATACAAATAACGTATACAATTCATATCAATATTTCATCGTATTTACTTTATTTCTTTATATTATTTGGCTAAAAAAACACGTTTATAAGCGTTATAATAAAGTAAGGCGTTAATGACAATGTAACATACAAGACATTATTTTTTCATTCATTTTTTTTTCGTTTTTGTTTTTTTTGTTTTTTTGTTTTTTAAATATTTTATTCAATATATAAATGTATCATATGCTTTTGCAAAAGGATTACAACAATTATGCAAAAATAGACGTTATCCCTTACAGTTAATTTCCTCAACGCCTATTTGCTTTTGATCGACTTTTTATAGAGTGTCAAAAAAATTATTCACTGTAACTCCTTGATTCTTTTGAATTTAGACATAATGCAGACATAATATATTTATATTTTCATGTTATTTTAAATATAAAATCCTAAGAAAATTGAGGCAAAAGACACGATTTTATTCATTTTCGTCCTCTAGAAGCTCAACTATTACCAAGTCATAATTTAAATTAGTATTTTGATATTTATATTGTCAATATAATGAATCCTTATACTATAATAATAAACTATATAAATAACGAGTTGGGTTCGTATATTTTCTATGCTTAACTAAAATGTAAAATTTCAAAAGAGCTTTCAAGTGAAACAACTTGAAATAGCGAACTTCCCCAACGAAATATACCGCTGGGATATCGTCTGCGGTGCGATAATTATCAATTATTTTCTCATTTGCCCAGTCTTTAATGTGTTAATAGTGGCAATCAAAGATCCGGAACAATATGAACATTTGTCAATTTAAAAACAATATAATATCATTATAATCTCACAGTAATACAAATGCTTTTCAACATAATTCTATTTTTTTTTTTCAACCATGTTCATATCGAAGATACAACAAAGTAAATACAAAACGTTATCTTTTTTTTTCATATTTTTTCTTTATTACGGCACGATGTGTTTCCGATTTTAAATTTTCTTCCCTATCAATAACTAAGAATAATAATATATATTTATATAGGTAATAATACATAGTAAAACACTTTCAAGTGATATAGTGAAGTCATGTCATCATAGAAGCATATCGTTCAAATTTTTTTTGTATTTTTTAATTTTTAGATAAATTAGTGTTCTACATGTTCTCTATTTATTGTTTGTCCAATTTAATTAGCGCATTAATAATATTATAAGAATTGAGTACAAAATTTTTTTGACATTTTTTTTTCTTTTTTTTATTTCAAGCCTAGTATAAAGCACTATTAAGTTTCTTTTATATATATATATATCATATAATTTTACCCAAAGTTCCATGAATTTTACAATCGAAAACAAATGAAACTAGGGGTATCTTTTAAAAATCAATTCATTTGCGATGCGAGAAAGCAACTGTTACCAATAAAGTTTTTAATGTTTATTACAAAATTGAGACAAATAAATTGTATAATAAATTTTAATAAAAAAAAACAAAAAACAAAGAAAATAGCATACGAAACAGATTGTTATTAAAAATAATAAATAATATAAGTGGAATAGCAAGTATATATATATATATCTTTTTTTTTCTTTTATAAATAATTGAAATATTGATTTTAAAAATAGTTAAATTCATATCACAATATATTTAGTTAATTACAGAAGAACTAGTCATTGCATGTTAAGGCAAGAAATTTGCATATCATAGATAAATTTTAATTTTTCCATTATTTATACCGCATGCTTTTTGATTCCTTTCGGTTACTCATATCAATCATACACGTATATATATACTTATTGTATTATTTAGCAATCGACAAATAAAAGTTAAAATAAGGTTAATTATGAACTAATAAATACAATAAAAAATATTTTTTAACATCGACGAATTTCAAAATAACTCATGCTCTACGTTGTTGTTATTACAAATATTTACGAAAGAACTCATTTCATTCGATAGCTTATAAGTGTTAATCTGATATCTTATCTTAAACTGCCTCATCAATAGTCAGTAAATCTAGTTTTTTATCTTATTTATAAAGTCCCTTTAAAATGTTTCGATTAAATAAGACAATTTGAGACATTTGACAAATGAATGCGCGTATATTTGGATGTTGTAATAAGGAACGAATAATTAAAACAAAGGATGACAATGTAATTTAAAATAATTTTCGTCAATCGGTGACCACAAGGAGAGCTTCCCATTGCCACGAATACTAAATACAGCAATGTTTATAACTTTAAATAATCTCATGCAATTTGCTGCGATCTTAATGATTTGCGCGGATCTGAGCCGTCGTTCCGCTTTTTAACGGATCCTATTAGCTCCTAATTCTCTAGTTTCAAGTCTTAGTAAAGCGAGATGAGTAATACAGAATGATACACTAATGATATAATTATTCACTAAAGCGAGCCAGTAAAAAAATATAAATGTTAAGAGCTCTCGCTAATTTTACGCATAATGTTCCTTTAGAATTAAAAAAAAAGTGCGCGGAGACTTGTTCTACTACGTTTCAAATGACATTTAGAAACCTAAAGTACAATTGAATTTTTTTTTGAATTAAAAAGTAAAGGAAGGCAGTGTTTTTTAGCATCTCTTAAATATGAGTAATAATTAAATTAGAAGTAGAATGAAATTGTAGTCGTTCGAGAAGGAGTTTAACCAGAGCTCGCAGTCTCGTTGCCCATTGGCATGTTGTCCATTATGTCTTCCTCATCATCTTTGGTTTGAAATTTCGCCTTATTTTGCCTGACCATTTCCACGCGTTTCTCCTTAAAACATACAGAAAGTTCATTAAAATTACATAACTAAATATTATTTTCTCTTTAGGAAATAAATTTTTAAAATAAATTGACAAAAAAAAAAAAAAAAAAAAAAATATCGGTACTTTCTTGTGTACATGTATTTATTAATCTACCTACAATCAATATGGCATTTCATACACATGTAATATTATAGTTTGGTATTAAAGGTTACATAAGTCACATTTACCGTCTCTTCGATATTCTTATGACATTGGCTTTTGAGAATCTCATAATGCAGATAATTTTCGTCATTAGCATTACATATTGATTCCTATTTGTTTCGATCTTGTTTCTTAATAACTTTAAGAACTGACGTTTTTATTACATATTATTTACTTAACTTTCTTACGAATAATTAATGAATTATCGATACTAAGTGTAGAACTAAGGTTCAAAGACTTTTTAATAACCAACTGCTTAACCAACTGCTTAATGAATGCTTGTCAATTAAATATCCCTTGGGAGCTCTATAGAATACATTAACATTAATCTAAAAAGAATTTCATTGTACCAATCAAATGTCAATGTCAAATGTCAATACACCAACTGGTATAAGAAATTAATTATATTGACATGAATTTCACACTTACAACAAGCCTCAACAAGTATACGAGGATTTATTATTAACTACCAATCCAAAAATAATTTTTACACTAATTCTTTCGCAAACAAACCTTATACTCGCTAAATAATAATTCCTCTCTCAATTTATATATTTTTTATTAAATATTAAAATAAGATCAATCAATGGCCCTGAATGTTTGTTACACGCACAGAGAGAGAGATAGAGAGGTAGAGAGATAGAGAGGTGGAGAGAGAGAGAGAGAGAGAGAGAGAGAGAGAGAGAGAGAGAGAGACAGAGGGGGCAATTTTACCAACAAAAAATCATTCCCCCCCCCCATTAATGCCCGAAATGATAACTTACATGATTGCGCAGCTTTTTCTTCTGCTCGCGTTCGATTGTTTCGCGGCGCTCGCGCGCCTGATGCAACTTAATTTGAATTTGAAACTCGAGCTGCTGAACCCGCTCGGTTATACCTTGGCGCACACGAGCCACTTGGTCCTCCTGCAATTCAATTGTCAGCCATAGGATTACACGTGATTAGTGCACTCGGTCAACTAATAGCAATAGTAATGCGTTGGAGGAGGAAGGAACGAGTGAGTAGACATTAGGGGCCCAGTGATTATTCACCGAGCCCCAGAGACTTTGCATTAGTTGACGCAAGGAATGTTACAAAGCTTATCAACTAACGTGTTCCTTGAGGCGCTCCACCATTTTCTTTATGTTCTCGTCGCGCTGGGCCGTGGCGCTCTTGACCTTCTCCTCGACGGCAAGGCGCACTTCCTCGGTCTGCTGCTCCAGGGACAGTCTTGTCCTCTCGACACCTTCCAGCTGCAACAAGAGAGGAGATGTGCAACAAGAAGGGGTTCCGTGTGAGCACTCGGAACACCATACGGTTAACAAATATACGAGGTCGTTCTTTGCTGTACTCACGTGCTCCTTCAGCTTGTTCCTGAGATCGGTGATGTAGGCCTCCCTCTTCTCCTCGCTGTTGTTCATCTTCATGTCGAGGGACTCGCGGGTGGCGTTGACAAAGCTGAAATTCAGCTGGTCCCTCTTGCGAGCTACCTCCTCGAGCTTGCTCAGCTGGGCATTGAGGGCGGCGATCTTATTGGCCTCGAGGGAGAGGCGTCGCTCCGCGGCCGCGCGCAGTTTGTCCTCGATGTTGCCCGTCTGGGTGGGCGAGGGCTGGGGCGAGAGAGCGCACTTGGCCGGGGCCGTCGGCTCCGCGAGGATCACCTCGTACCGCAGTCCGCCCTTTGTCTTCTCTTGGCAGCGAATCTCGGTCGCTGTGGGCACAACGATTGATTGGCATTAGTCACTTGTGATTAATTTGCTTGCGGGTAATGGTAGTGCCGGCTGATCTATTTGGCATCGCGATTGATTGCACTTTTTGCATTTATGGAGTGACTGCGTAACATCCTTAACTACATGCTTAATTGTGCTTGGATAAAAGTTTCCTCGTAATGACGAGAGGGATTTTGGCGAGGGAGGAGGAGGAGGAGGGGGTGTAGGGTGGATGCAAATCTGCGAGTTAAATTCCATGAGTAATTGAGGAGGTCCATTGCTATGTGGGAATGGGAGGGTTCGACATACTTCATAATTTTGTGACATGACCAACCGATTCGTGTCAACTCGTTGGGAATTCAGTATCTGAGGTATTGTGGGACAGTTGAAAGGTTTAGGCAGTGAGCATTGAATTGACAATGCAAGCGCTTGTTTTTACATCGAGACGATCCAGAGATAAGCAGGAATACTAATTGTCAAGCACAAAGTTGCCAAATATATATTGCGTCATAATGACAAATAAGTATGACAAACGCAAATAAATCTGGATTGTCAAAGCGATAATGACATCGTTCAATTTGTATAATCAAGCCTACCTAATACAAGCAATAGAAAATTCTCATTACCATGCACAATATTATTGAACATTTGCACAAAATCGTCAATTTTTCATTTACTTATGCTACTTGATTTTCCTTGCATGCGATAATGTTCGATTTTTTATTTAATTTAAATTGAGGTCCTGAAATACGTAACTTTTTTTATAAGAGCTTTTGGAATCGTCAAGATTCAAAAGCCATTGAAAGTAATCGACCTCGGTGCATGCATGACAAGCAAAATTTAATCAAATTAAACGTAATTGTGAAAATAGGTATACACCTAACCCAATTCTTAATTGCCCCAACTCACGTAATTCTACTACTCTTGTAAGCACTTTTTTGCGCCGACAATTTTCATGGATTTTATATTTGGGAAACAATCTAGAGGGAAAAATTTTAATTTAATACGCGATAAATGCGCACTTTGATATTCATCGGAGATTTTTCATTATTACTTATTTTCTTCCTCTACTTTTGCTTTTTGTAAAAAATACGGGTTATAAATATTTTCGTAAAATTTCAGTATTATAATGTTGGTAATATTTACTTGACAAATTATTAATGATACGAAGCCCTTCAAGTTCATTGAACGAAAGACGGCCGAACGATTAATAAATTATACGGACAAATGCAAGCTAACCCTAGCGAAATAAAACACGAGCCTTAATAATTACATACATATGCGCTTAATAATTACATCAACGCTTCGTACAATTAGTGGAGCGACATTATCAGTTGGCATTTTATATGATTGCCACATTATTCTCTATTCTCATTGGGTTGAGAGAGGCGCGCTTTTATATGAGTTAAGCGTAAGAAACGAGCGTAAGCAAATGAATCTCTTCTTCATTAACGAGCAAATCCCACATTTGCCGCAGACTGAAAAATCGAAGAATTACCGGACGTGGCTTGATAATTAATTTTACGACAAATCGTCCAGCGCGCAGGGAAAGCTTGCGCGAGCACTCGTAACGCTAAGGCCCGCCCGGAAATGGATGTGGTATGCTCGCGAGTGTAATTCGGCCGTAAAAAGCATTGCTCAAATTAGCTGGGGGAATCGAAGTAGAGAAGCCCGAGTCAATCCCGAGAACGTGCCGCAGAAATGTCACCTCGAGGGCGCTGCAGCCGGACTCAATGCCCCCAGCCTTCCAAAACCCTCCGCCGGCACATTAAAAGGGCGGCGGGTGGCCAAGTACTTCCTATAAAATCGGCGAGTGCCCTGGCCGAGGAGAGGCGAATCCACAGCCAAGGACAATCACCGGGAGCCGCACTCGCTAATAAAAGGAATGGAGCGCAGGGGCGAGGAAAGCGACGGGCTTCGATCCACCGCGCATAGCCCCACGTCGGCGAAATGGGCGCACGCACGGGGCTGGGGGAGGAGGAGGAGGGGGAGTTGCGGCCCCACGGGAGAAGGCCAAGGAAGGTATGACTCAGCCTCGCGGAGGAGGATCGATCTGTCGGGGCGCGCCACGGAGTCTCTCTGCCGGGGCGCGATTTCCTCGC